>WBNM01021443.1:38846-54490 GCA_013399055.1 Ramphastos sulfuratus | reverse complement strand
GGCCATTTCCTCTCCTCCTACCATATGTTACTAGGAAAAAGAGCCCAATCCCCACCTTGTTACAATCTCCTTTCAGGGACTTACAGAGTGACAGAAGGTGTCCCCTCAGCCTCCTTTTCTCCAGGATCAAAGACCCCAGTTCCCTCAGCTGCTCCTCACCAGACTTACTCTCCCAGCAGCTCTCATTGCTCTTCTCCGAACATGCTTCATCACCTGAATGTCCTTCTTGTAGTGAGGGGGGTAAAACTAAATATGTAACTTAAGGTCTGGCCTCACCAGTGTCAGGCACACAGGGGCAATCACTTTCTTAGTCCTGCTGGTCACATTGTATGAGGAATGATACAGGCTAGGATGCTGTTGGCCTTCTTGGCCATCTGGGCACACTGTTGGCTCACCTTCAGCCAGCTGTTGATCAACACTCCTAGGTCTTTCAGCAGACCCAGTGAAGGGTCATACATTATATTTTCTGCTACTTGGCAATTAACAGCCAGCTGTTCTATCACCCAATGACACACATCACCTCCCCTGGGAAGGGGAATGGAGAAAAGGAAAGGACATCTGTGGGTTGAGCTAGAAATAGATACATAGAAATAATAATAAAGTACACAAAGTTACACTCAGCCAATGCAGCAGTGACATGTTGAGCAGTGAATGCTTGATGTCAACCTTGACCTCGTGCACCACAGCTCCAGTGAAAGCATGATCATCACAGCAAACAGGAGCAGGCCTCAGGAGCAGAATGATGGGCAAGACACTTCAGGGATTGCAGCCATCAGGAGAAGAGACCTCCTCCAGTAATATATAGTGAGTGTGACATCTATGGTATAGAATGCTTACAGAATACCAATAGCTCAGCTTGGGTCAGCTGTCCTGCCTTTTGCTTCTCCCAGCACCTGACTTGAAGCTGCTAAAGACCTTGATCACCATCAAGACCCACATATCATGGCTGACTACAAATGAACACCAAATGTCCATCAACTTTATTCTCACCGAACTGGTTGCTGCAGTCTGGTCACACATGCAGTTATCCTGAATAGAAAATTGATTCTGTAATTCAGGACACATTTGTATTTGGGTGGAATTGTTATCATATCGACCATGTAAGAGTGATAGACAGACAGATATCATACTCTGATCCTAGAGCAGCCAGGCAGAAAGGGACCTGGGGCTGCTGGTAGATAATAGGCTAAACGTGAGCCAGCAGTGTGCCTACATGGCCGGGAGAGCCAATGGCATCCTAGCTTGGATCAGGAACAGTGTGGCCAGCAGGACAAGGGAGGTTATTCTGCCCCAGTACTCAGCACTGGTCAGGCCACACCTTGAGTCCTGTGTCCAGTTCTGGGCCCCTCAATTCAAGAGAGATGTTGAGGTAGTGGAATGCGTCCAGAGAAGGGCAACAAAGATGGTGAGGGGCCTGGAGCACAGCCCTGTGAGGAGAGGTTGAGGGAGCTGGGGGTGTGCAGCCTGCAGAAGAGGAGGCTCAGAGGCTCGTTGCTCTCTACAGCTACCTGAAGGGAGGTTATAGCCAGGTGGGGTTGGTCTCTTCTCCCAGGCAACCAGCAACAGAACAAGAGGCGACAGTCTCAAGTTGTGCCAGGGGAGGTCTAGGCTGGATATTAGGAGGAAGTTCTTGAGAGAGTGATTTGCATTGGAATGGGCTGCCCAGGGAGGTGGNCCTCTTGTTCTGGTGCTGGTTGCCTGAGAGAAGAAAGCAACCTCCTCCTGGTCACAACCACCCTTCAGGTAGTTGTAGACAGCAATAAGGTCTCCCCTGAGCCTCCTCTTCACCAGGCTAAACAATCCCAGCTCCCTCAGCCTCTCCTCATAGGGCTTGTGCTCGAGGCCTCTCACCAGCCTTGTTGCCCTTCTCTGGACACGTTCAAGCACCTCAATGTCCTTCTTAAATTGAGGGGCCCAGAACTGGACACAGTACTCAAGGTGTGGCCTAACTAGTGCATTTATAACAGACCAGGGAATTTGCAAGGGAAAAAAAAAAAAAAAAAAAAAATCACTTTCTACAAGCAATGTGTGGTGATCTGTACAACTGCTTCATACAGGCTCATAGAATGGTTTGGGTTGGAAAATACCTCCAAAAGTCATCTAGTCCAACCCCTCTGCAGTGAGCAGGGACATCCTCAACTAGATCAGGTTACCCACAGTTTTGTCAGTCTGACCTTAAATATCTTCAGGGGCAGGGCCTCAACTACCTCCCTGGGCAAAACCTGTTCAGTGTTCCACCATCATGGTGCAGAACTTCTCCCTAATAGCCAACCTAATCCCCCTATTTTCTAATTTCAAACCATCATCCATCCTATTACTACAGGACAATTTACTCACGTAGCCTTCAAGGCACCTCTAAGGTTGCCATCAAAAGAGAAGAGCAACCACAAAATATGCTGGATGCCCTGAAAAACCACAAATCCACCACAAGCAAAATGAGAAAACATTTCACATTATGAAATGCCTTTCAGAATCAGTGCCATTAAAGCAACACCTGCTCCTTTAACACTTAAAGAAACTTCAACAGCAGATATTGCACCAAAGCATACTTTCAAAAAGCCTCTTGAGAGTCAGGGCAATTCTAGTATCACAGATGTAAAGTCCTGGAAAAGCATGCTTAAAAGTAACAAGATTGAAGAAAAAAAAAAAAAAAAAAAGTTTTTTTTTTTCAAGGAACACCCAAAAAAACTAAGCCTTTTGTCAGATTAAAGCCAAGTTAATTTTCTCAAACTCATGGAAAGACAGTGTGTGAACCTAGTGGGACAGTTAATTTTGTATTGAGAAATAAGTGTAAGAAATCCTAATACAAACAACACAATTAAGTAAATTAAGTTTACTGCAGTGAAACAAGTTCAGCTAAAGTACAGCAAGCTAGTTCAGCTAAAAGCAAAAGGTGAAGCAAGAAGTTAGCAAGGTTAGCAAGGTTAGCAAGAAGTCTGCTAACATTGCTCTTCTGCATCTCACCATGGCCTGCAGCATCAACAATGTACTTTATAATGCAGAATTGTCTTTCAAGAGCAGTTCATGTTTTGGTCAGGACAAAACTAAATTCACACAAAAACCAAACTGTGAGCCATTGCTCACACTCAGCAGGGACCTGTTTCAGAAGTCAGCTCTCTAAAGATTCCAATTTCCTCTCTCTCAGTGCTGACCAAACACCACACACACAACACAAACAAGCCAGCTTTCCTCAGCCCACAGTTAATAAAACATTAAACCAGATTATAGAACATACAGAACATGAGGAATCTTGTCTGTATGTTCTCAGCACCACACTCTGAAGAAACAAGGGAACAAGGAAAGAATGACCTTGAACAAGTCTGTAAGTGAAGAAGAATGAAATAAGAAAGAAGGACAGAGGAAAACAAAGCTCATTTGTAAACAACCAGGTAAGGAGGAAAGTATAAACTGAGGTGAAGACTGCATGTCCCAAGAACCTGAAGCAGCAGCAGCCATGAAGGAAAACTGTGTTTTGGCACAGCAGAGGTGAGAGGATTGCTGGACAGCAGCACACTGAAGAATAGGACAAGCAACAGGTAAGAAAAGACATAAATGAGACCCCCTAAAGAAACCTTAAGAGACAGAAACTCTACAGCAGAAGGACAAGAGGATTTGCACCTGAGACAGTTCAGGTGATTAAGAATCTAGCTTGGCATTTTCAAAAATAGCTGCTGAAGACGTAAAGACTGCAGGAGCAGATGAAACACATGACAGCTGAGCAACTGCAGGAAGGATTTGCTGCATCCAGTAACCCAAGACTATTAAAACCCCACGTGGATGTGAAGACAACACCTCATAACACTTCCAGTTTTCTTCTCAGGTTGCTTTTGTGAGGAGGGTAGCAAATTCCATGAGAGCAAAACTCAGCAAGGCTGAGGAGTTGCAACACACCAAAAATCACAATTTCCCTGCACAACTTCAGTTTGGCTTTTACAGTAGGATATAACATTCTTTTTCCTTCAAAAGATTTCTGCCTCACTGAGGGCACATAGACCTCGAGGTCTAAATAAGGCTTTGTAAGAGACTTCACTTTTTCAGCATAGAAGGCCTTTGACAAGAAGTGAGTGGAGAAAAGCCTCTGGAAAGATGGGAGAGTTCCTTCCCAGACTCATACTTCCTTCACTCTTAACCACATACTCACTACATATGTCTGACTCTTCTTTTTTTTAATCCAAGCTTCTCAGAAGCTTTAAGTGTAGCCTTGATTTTCTGAATGACCAGTCTGAGAGTGGCTTCTCAAGGTAGTTTCACATTATATGTAGCCCACAGCTGGTTTACATTAGAACAGAAGAGAAACAGCTTTCATTCATCTGAGAACAAGCACTCACTGGACTAGTTTCCATCTGACAGAAAGCCATCTCCATAAAACTGTTCCATCAACCATCCCTACAACCACCCAACCTCTAAATCCACTACAATCAGAGTAACAGTAATTCATGACCAGTGAAAGCAAAGGAATGAGACCACACCCTTCAGCTACAGCCCATACACTGCCCAAACTACTACTATGCTACTACTCACACTGTTAAACTGCACCTTGATATGCTGAGGAGACAGCACAGCTGCCACTGAAGCTTTGTCTTCTGAACATTGGGTAATAGCATAAAATCACAGAATCACAGAACTTTAGAGGTTGAAAGGGATTTCCAGAGATGGAGTCCAACCCTCCTGCCAAGACAGGATCCCCTAGGCCAGTTTGCACAGGAATGCATCCAGGTGGGGTTTGAAAGTCTCCAGAGGAGACCCCACAACCTCTCTGGGCAGCCAATTCCAGTGCTCTGTCACCCTTGCTGTAAAGAGTTTCTCTTCATGTTGAGGTTCCTGTTTCTGTTGCTCCTTGTCTTATTGCTGCTGACCAGCAAAAAGAGCTTGGCCCCATCCACTTGACACCCACCCCTCAGATTACAAAGTCAACCAACTCGTTTTGGATTTCTGTGTTCATTTTAAGGCTTTGGCTCTCCTCTTGTTTTTTTTTTAATCCCAGTTCCCCCATTTGCAAAGTAATAAGGAAAAAGGGGGGGGAAGAAAAAAAAAAAACTGTTAAACTTTCTGTGTCACAGTGGAATAAGTCTGTGCTTAAGAAACACTAAAGTATTGCTGTGGTAGCTACCACTGAAAAGACCAAGGATCCAAAAGCAAAGAGTGGGTGGTGTCTTCCAAACTATGAAGTAAATGAGCCATGGAAAGGCTTAGCAGTCAATAAGCAAAACACACTACCCATTTCCACAAGCACAGCCTAGTCTGTCCGTGAGCAGAAGTGGAGATTAAAAAGCCTAGTGACAACCCAGTGCTGTATCACAACGAACACACATAAGCACCAAGGTGAAGAGGCAGGCATCACATCATGGGATTGTTTTGGTTGGAAAGGATCTCTAGGATCATCAAGTCCAACCACCAACATAGTTTAATTCTAGTATTTCTTTTTAATGCACAGCTTTTTGCAGACAACTGTTCTCAACAGCTCGGTTGTGAAAAGTTACATGCCTCGCTCCAGCACTCACCCTGCACTTCTTACACAAGAAACCATTTGGGTCAAAGTTTAGTTTCGCCACTGAGCACACCGAGCCGAGCCAGCAGCGCACAGGCCGGCAGCGACGGAAGAAGTGACAACAGATACAGCAACCAAGGGAAAGCCTCCCGCATACGCTCGGCAAAACCTGACTGACTTTTGTATATGCACAAGTCAGAGCGAGACTCTACTCTCCCCAAAAGGAAAGGTACCAGGGATGGGATTAGAGCCACAAGCCTCTAATTGTTCCTCTAGGTGGAATAAAAAGAGCAGTAGCGAAACCACGGTTTGAGTAACGTACACGTTTCACACACACTGAACGGTACCCCCAGTAAACTTCAGGCACCCTCCTCCACAGGCTCCTCGTCTGGCATCACCGCGGCTCCCAGCCCTTCTACAGCGCGGACACCATGCCTGGGGAGAGACGAGAGCCGGGTTAGAGAGCCCAGCAGGTCGCACCGGGCGACAAAAAACGGCCAGTGCCCGGCCAGCAGCGGAGCTACTCGCTGATCAGCCTGGCCCCGCCACGGGGGTCTGCCCGCCGCCCGCAGGCAGCACGGCGACCCGGACAGGTGCCACCGTGTGCCCGCCCGCTAGCCCTCACCTGAGACAGGGCAGCGTCGCGGCGAGAGCAGGCTCCGCTCCCCACCCCACTCACGGAGCCGCCGCCCCGAGAAGAGCGGCCGCGCCGCGGCCAGCGCCCAGCGCCGCCAGGACTGCTACTGCCGCCGCCATGTTCCCGCTGCCACCAGCGACCTCTGACCCTAAATCACTTCCGGTCACGGCTGTCACGCTGTTGCCATGGCAGCGGATCTGCCCGGCCTCCCTTAAAGGGGTAGCGGCCACCCCCTCCCACACTCGCCCCTTACATCCACCCCTAACACACCCAAACCTGTCATTTGCACCTGCCCCTTACCCACATTTTGCACCCACAGTCAGCACTTACACCCACGCCTGCCCCTCACACACCTGTGGCGGACAGCCCTGGGGAGGGAGCCTGTGACTGAAGGAACCTCGAGTCTTGCAGCAGCAAGCCCTGTCCCACACGGGGCATGCCACCGCTATGGGGCTCAGCCTGCTGCCTTGCATCTTCTGGCTAGCAGGCCAAGAGAGGTTACTCTGCCCCTCTGCTCTGCTCTGGCGAGACCCCACATGGAATACTGTGTCCAGATATCGGACTTGGACACAAGAAGGACATGGACCAGATGGAGAGGGTCCAGAGGAGGACTACCAAGATGATCAGAGGGCTGAAGCAGCTCTTCTACGAAGACAGGCTGCGGGAGTTGAGGTCGTTAAAGCCTGGAGAAGTGAAGACTCCTGTGAAACCTAATAGTTGGAGATGCCCCTGCAGGGGAGTTGGACTAGATGACCTTAGAGGGTCCCTTCCAACTCGATGCGTTCAATGATTCCTCTGTCCCAAAAGCCAGGGCCACCCTGCAAGTCTCCATCTGGCAGCCTGTGCCCATGCTCCCCCGCAAGAGTGATTTCTGCCAGGCACTTTGGGGGCACACGGAGCCATGCTGCTTCTCCTGAGCGGGAGCCGGCGGGACAGGACGGCCTCGGGAAGGAAATGCTCCCGGGGTACTCATCAGCTGAAAGGGGACAGCGATTCATCAGCCCAGCATTGCTGTGTGAAGGGGAAACCCTACTACTGTTAGCTGCAGATTCTGTCCATCAGGCGTGAGAGAAGTGGAAAATGATGGTGGCACAGTTTCCACTGCTGTGAGGTGATGCTTTCTCTTAATTTCCTCTGGAACTGGCAATACTTTCAGCTTTTATTGCACCATGCTTTACTGCAGCTGTTGACCTGGTCATTAACCTTTTTTACACTCTTTACACATCTGTGTTTTAAAAAGGCGAAGAAATCTGGTGCATCCCCCACCCCAATCCAAGAAGGTTTTTAATAAATTTTATGCTTGTGTGAAACCAAAGTGAGTCCATCCTCAACAGAACAGAGCTCTTGGGTTAGAACCAAAGCGCCCCATGCTCTCTTTCTGCCCCCACAACAGTTTCACACTCACGAGCAGATGTGCCTCTTTGCAAATCTCCTGCCAAGTGCAAATACCAGGGCAAAACCTGACCTTGTACCCATATATTGCCCCATAATTGGCAAAGGGGGTGAGCTAGGTGATCTCCAGAGGTTCCTCCCAACCCCTGTGTTTCTGTGATCATAGTCCCCCATTGCCATTCAGTCAGAATTTGTTGCCCCAGTAGGCACCTTCGTGGAACTAAGAATCATTAACCAGTTTGGCCAATACCTGAAGAAAAAAAAAATATTAGGAAATGAGCTTTCACAAGATCACAGGATGTTAGGGGTTGGAAGGGACCTCAGGAGATCTTCAAGTCCAACCGCCCTGCCAAAGGAGGATCTTATCATCCAGCACAGGTTGCACAGGGAAGCATCCACACAGGACTTGACAGTTTACAAAGAAGGAGATTCCATGATCTCTCTGGGGAGCCTGTTGCAGTGCTCCAAGACCCTTACAGTAAAGAAGTTCTTCCTCATGTTGAGGAAGAACAGCTGTAGTTTACATTCATTGTCCCTTGTCCTATCATAGGGCACAAGTGAGCAGAGGCTGTCCCTGTCCCTTCCTTCTTGATCCCCAGTCCTCAGATATTTAGATACATTTATTAGGTCCCCTCTCAGTCTTCTTCAGACTAAACAGCCCCAGGTCCCTCAGCCTTTCCTCATAAGGTAGTGCTGCAGTCCCTTCATCATCCTTGTAGCCCTCTGTTGGACTCTCTCAAGTATATCCCTGTCCCTTTTGAACTGAAGAGCCCAGAACTGGATGCAATACTGCAGGTGACGTCTCCCTGAAGCAGAATAGAGGTGGGAGAGAACTTCCCTCGACCTGCTGGACATACTCTTCTTAATTCTTCTTAATTCACACTCAATTAACTCTTCTTAACTGCAGAATACCATCAGCCTTCCTGGCCACAAGGGCACATTGCTGTCCCATGGAGAACTTGTTGTCCACCAAGACTTCCAGGTCCTTCTCCACAGGGCTGCTCTCCAGCAGATTGCCTCCCAACCTGTGCTGGTGCAATTTATTATTCCTTCCCAGATGCAGGACTCCGCACTTATCCTTGTTGAACCTCCTTAGGTTGCTCTTTGTCCATCTTTCCAGTCTGTCCAAGTCTCACTGAATGGCCACACAGCCTTCAGGTGCCCCAGCTAAGCCTCCCAGTTTGGTATCGTTAGCAATGTCATTGATAAAGATGTTGAACAGGACTTCCCAGGAATCTAATCTTATCATTAAAAAGTTGGAATATCCATTGGAATACCTTTCTGAGGGATCTTGTTTTGTTCATCCAGCCTGGAGAAGCAGGGCCTAAAGGGAGAATTAGCTGTTGTCTTCCACTGATGGAAGGTTACTGAGAAACTGGAGCTCAACTTCCCTCAGAGGTGCACAGTGAACAGATGAGAGGCATCAGTCACACACTGCAGCAAAAGAAATCCCAATTAGATACTAAAAAACTTTTCAGCATGAGGATGGTCAAGCCCTAGGTTTTTCCAAAGACCTTGTGCAATCTCAAAACTGATCTGCAGAAGGTCATAAATACTAATAGCATCACAAATCCTTTAGCACCTAGCTGAAGAGATGAAGAAAACTCCTTATTTGATTGCAGTGCCTCTTGTGTCAGGAGTCTGCTTGTTGGGTTATTCAGTTCACCTGACATGTGCTAACTATAAAACAGGCAGACTTAGTCATCAAAGTTCCCCTGCTCTAGGCAGCTCCAAAAAGTGTAAATGGGTGTCTAAGACAGCTCAGGGGCTGGAACAGCTGACTTTGGTAGCACTCTTACTGATCACATAGTTAAAGCCAGTTTAAATGAATCCTCACTGGTGCCTCCTGAAAATAAGGACAAGGTGAGGGCAAACTGTAGAATTTCAAGAAGCTAAGCACAAGACCTTGGGATGAAAGAAAAACGTAGGCAGAAGGGCTCCAAGGGGAACATGTGTCTTGGGCTGTCATCCATTGACTCTTGGCCAGGCTCCTGGGCACTCTCAAGTTTGAATAGCAACAGGGCATCTGCACTGATGACATCTACAGTAGGCCTGCTACAACCCTGGAATGCTAAGTGGAAAGCTGTCCCCAAATTACTGTACTGCTGTTGTGTAGGGAGCAGGGAGAGGGATATGAAGCTACAAGAGCAAGTCCACAGGAAGGCCACAAAGATAATGAGAGGGCTGAAGGACCTCCCCTATGGGGACAGGCTGAGGGAGTTGGAGCTGTTCAGCCTGGGAAAGAGAAGGCTCTGGAGAGAACTTAGAGCAGCCTTCCAGTACCTGAAGGGGACCTGCAAGAAAGGCAGGAAGGGAATTTTTACAAGGGCCTGTAGTGACAGGATGAAAGGGAATGGCTTTAAGCTTGAGAAGGGCAGATTTAGACTGGAGATGAGGAGGAATTTCTTCCCAGTGTGGATGGTGAGACACTGGAACAGGTTGCCCAGGGAGGTGTTCAAGGCCAGGTTGGATGAGGCCTCAAGCAACCTGTTCTAGTGGAAGTTGTCCCTGCTTATGGCAGGGCAGTTGGAATTAGATGATCTTTAAGGTCCCCCTTCCAATCTAAACCATTCTGTGAATCTATCTGTAAAAGTGCAGTCACATCTACATGGTATTTAGTAGTGCTGGCAAGTCACTGTACTTTTCATTAGTTGGATAAACTCATAACAGCAAAAATGTATCTGGCTAATTGTCACTCAGGCTGAAGCTTTCTGGAAAGCTTTTATGGAAGAAATCCATGATAAAATGAGCTAATAAAATCTACCCTGCATGTCTGAGACAGAAACTTACTGCAGCTCACTCTGCCTCTCCTGGGGTGTCCCAAATGAGTGGTGTAGCTCTCCGAAAGAATCCACATCAAAGGTATTAGCAACAGTGATTTTAATGTGGGNCCTGCTGGACATACTCTTCTTAATTCTTCTTAATTCACACTCAATTAACTCTTCTTAACTGCAGAATACCATCAGCCTTCCTGGCCACAAGGGCACATTGCTGTCCCATGGAGAACTTGTTGTCCACCAAGACTTCCAGGTCCTTCTCCACAGGGCTGCTCTCCAGCAGATTGCCTCCCAACCTGTGCTGGTGCAATTTATTATTCCTTCCCAGATGCAGGACTCCGCACTTATCCTTGTTGAACCTCCTTAGGTTGCTCTTTGTCCATCTTTCCAGTCTGTCCAAGTCTCACTGAATGGCCACACAGCCTTCAGGTGCCCCAGCTAAGCCTCCCAGTTTGGTATCGTTAGCAATGTCATTGATAAAGATGTTGAACAGGACTTCCCAGGAATCTAATCTTATCATTAAAAAGTTGGAATATCCATTGGAATACCTTTCTGAGGGATCTTGTTTTGTTCATCCAGCCTGGAGAAGCAGGGCCTAAAGGGAGAATTAGCTGTTGTCTTCCACTGATGGAAGGTTACTGAGAAACTGGAGCTCAACTTCCCTCAGAGGTGCACAGTGAACAGATGAGAGGCATCAGTCACACACTGCAGCAAAAGAAATCCCAATTAGATACTAAAAAACTTTTCAGCATGAGGATGGTCAAGCCCTAGGTTTTTCCAAAGACCTTGTGCAATCTCAAAACTGATCTGCAGAAGGTCATAAATACTAATAGCATCACAAATCCTTTAGCACCTAGCTGAAGAGATGAAGAAAACTCCTTATTTGATTGCAGTGCCTCTTGTGTCAGGAGTCTGCTTGTTGGGTTATTCAGTTCACCTGACATGTGCTAACTATAAAACAGGCAGACTTAGTCATCAAAGTTCCCCTGCTCTAGGCAGCTCCAAAAAGTGTAAATGGGTGTCTAAGACAGCTCAGGGGCTGGAACAGCTGACTTTGGTAGCACTCTTACTGATCACATAGTTAAAGCCAGTTTAAATGAATCCTCACTGGTGCCTCCTGAAAATAAGGACAAGGTGAGGGCAAACTGTAGAATTTCAAGAAGCTAAGCACAAGACCTTGGGATGAAAGAAAAACGTAGGCAGAAGGGCTCCAAGGGGAACATGTGTCTTGGGCTGTCATCCATTGACTCTTGGCCAGGCTCCTGGGCACTCTCAAGTTTGAATAGCAACAGGGCATCTGCACTGATGACATCTACAGTAGGCCTGCTACAACCCTGGAATGCTAAGTGGAAAGCTGTCCCCAAATTACTGTACTGCTGTTGTGTAGGGAGCAGGGAGAGGGATATGAAGCTACAAGAGCAAGTCCACAGGAAGGCCACAAAGATAATGAGAGGGCTGAAGGACCTCCCCTATGGGGACAGGCTGAGGGAGTTGGAGCTGTTCAGCCTGGGAAAGAGAAGGCTCTGGAGAGAACTTAGAGCAGCCTTCCAGTACCTGAAGGGGACCTGCAAGAAAGGCAGGAAGGGAATTTTTACAAGGGCCTGTAGTGACAGGATGAAAGGGAATGGCTTTAAGCTTGAGAAGGGCAGATTTAGACTGGAGATGAGGAGGAATTTCTTCCCAGTGTGGATGGTGAGACACTGGAACAGGTTGCCCAGGGAGGTGTTCAAGGCCAGGTTGGATGAGGCCTCAAGCAACCTGTTCTAGTGGAAGTTGTCCCTGCTTATGGCAGGGCAGTTGGAATTAGATGATCTTTAAGGTCCCCCTTCCAATCTAAACCATTCTGTGAATCTATCTGTAAAAGTGCAGTCACATCTACATGGTATTTAGTAGTGCTGGCAAGTCACTGTACTTTTCATTAGTTGGATAAACTCATAACAGCAAAAATGTATCTGGCTAATTGTCACTCAGGCTGAAGCTTTCTGGAAAGCTTTTATGGAAGAAATCCATGATAAAATGAGCTAATAAAATCTACCCTGCATGTCTGAGACAGAAACTTACTGCAGCTCACTCTGCCTCTCCTGGGGTGTCCCAAATGAGTGGTGTAGCTCTCCGAAAGAATCCACATCAAAGGTATTAGCAACAGTGATTTTAATGTGGGTTTGTAAAAGTGCAACTTAACAGATTTCTGTGGCAAGGTTCACTCTGTTATTTACTACACAGAAGAAGTATACAAAGGAAGATTGGGTTAGAATTGATTTAGAATGATTTACACAGAGACCCAAGACTCAAAAGAGTAAAGGAGACCCTCCTGTTGAGTCACAAGGTTCAAAAATTAATCTCCTTGCTTTCTGAACTCCTGATGGAGCTTAGGTGTGACTAAATCAAATCTTCATCTCAGACTTAATCGACAGTTAATGCCTAATGAAATTAATCCAAACACTGAGGGAAACCTCTCATTGAGTCACGAGGCTCAGGACAGACCCCTTTGCTTTGCCTTTTCACAGAAGAGTCTAGGCCTGGCTGGATCCAGACTTAGTCACAGACTTGGTCATTGGTTTAGGTCTGATGGAATTAGACAGGTGGATTTCATTAGCATTGATCCAGCATGCTATCAGTCACTGAGCATCTGCTGTGAATAGGGAGCCTCTCCACTATGGCAAGGACAAATCACTTCACTCTTCCTGTCAGTGAAGCAGCAATAAAGACATTTTCCTCTTGCTGAGAGTGCTGTCAGGAGATACTAATCAAAGTTCCTAATTCAGTGTGAAACCCTATACAGCCCTCCTTCTTAGAAGGCCAGCACCTGGCTACACCAGCTTCCAGCTAAGATACTTTAATTACAGCTGTGAGAAAAAACAAATTGCTAAGACAGATAATGAGTACTTTTATTCTTGTTTTCCTTAGGGACCCCAGAGCAATTTTGTGTTGTTTGTAGAGAAACAGTTTTGTCTAACACATTGACATCACAGAATCGCAGAATATTAGGGGCTGGAGGGGACCTTGAAAGATCATCCAGTCCAACCCCTGTGCCAGAGCAGGATCACAGATGCAGCAAGCTGAAGAAGAACATGCCATCTTTTCAACCCTGCATAGAATCATAGGATGGTTTCGGTTGGAAGGGATCACCAAATGTCATCCAGTCCAATCCCCCTGCAGTCAGCAGGGACATCCTCCCCTAGATCAGGTTGCCCAGAGCCCTGTTGAGCCTCACCTTGAATATCTCCAGGGATGAGGCCTCAACTACCTCCCTGGCCATGCTGTTGCAGTATTCCACCACCCTCATGGTGCTGAACTTGTTCCTAACATCCAGTCTAAATCTTTTCTAATTTCAAACCATTGTGCCTCATCCTATCACTGCAGGCCTTTGTAAGCAGTCCCTCTGCAGCCCTCTTGTAGTCCCCTTCATGTACTGGAAGGCATCAATTAAGTCTTCCCGAAGCCTTCTCTTCTCTGGGCTAAACAACCCCAGCTCACTCAGCCTGACTTTGTAGCAGAGGTGCTCCATCCCTCCAGTCATTTTCATGGCCCTTCTCTGGACCTGCTCCACCAGCTCCATGTCCTTCCTCTGTTGAGGGCTGCAGAGCTGGGAGCAGTACTCTAGATGCAGTCTCACCAGAGCAGAGTGACAGAATCCCCTCTCTCCATCTGCTGGCCACGCTTCTTTTGATGCAGCCCATTGCTGCCATTGGCCTTCTGGGCTGCAAGTGCCCATTGCTGGCTCACGCCCAGCTTCTCATTCACCAGTACTGTCAAGTCCTTTTCTGCAAGGCTGCCTTCTATCATCTCATCCCCCAGCCTGGATTGATAATGAGAATGGTTCCAACCATTCACCATGGCACATATTAGAAAACACAAAGGAGAGTTTAATGTTCAGCTACAGCTCAACAAGCAAAGCAGATAAGCACCTTGCACTTTACAGTCCCATGCTTAACGCTGAACTCGCCTAAGGTGAGTTGGTGTCATCATTTTGTTAGAAAGCACAAAGTCTGCTCAAGAAAAATACAGGCATTCAGAATACCCCTACAGATGTTGTGGAAGTGGAAAGTACGATTCCTACAGCCAAAGACAACAGTGAGGGGAAGAAAAGAATGTTCAGTATTCAGCAAAAAGGAAGAATCCGGCGGACTGGAAATGGATTTGCATTTCAGAAGGCTTTGTTAAAATAATATGAAGGTACTGGCCTTACCTCCACAAAAATAATGCCAGCTGAAGTCAAGCTTTCAACATGCTCAAAATAAGACAGCATATAGATTTCATTTAGCCACAACACAATTCCTGGAAGTAGCAAGGCCTGATTTCCAACAAACTTGCTTCTCATGTGCTTCAGCTCACCTGCAAAGCAAGAAGCAGTAGGTGTGGGTTAGTCAGCTAGACCCAGCTGCCAACAGAAACAGTAATTGCTCAGTGGGGGTATAAATGTAGTTCTTGCTCCTCTGGTGTTTTATGGGGACAGGCTACAAGAGTTGAGGCTGTTCAGCCTGGAGAAGAGAAGGCTTCAGAGAGACCTTAGAGNGCGGGAATCAACACGAACCATTTTAGAAGGGGCAAAATTAAAAATTGTTCAGACTTTCTAGTTGTGCCAGCACCTGAGAATCACAGGATGTTAGGGTCCTNGCTTCAGCTCACCTGCAAAGCAAGAAGCAGTAGGTGTGGGTTAGTCAGCTAGACCCAGCTGCCAACAGAAACAGTAATTGCTCAGTGGGGGTATAAATGTAGTTCTTGCTCCTCTGGTGTTTTATGGGGACAGGCTACAAGAGTTGAGGCTGTTCAGCCTGGAGAAGAGAAGGCTTCAGAGAGACCTTAGAGCAGCCTTCCAGTACCTGAAGGGAACCTACAAGAAAGACGGAGAGGGACTTTTACAAGGACTTGTAGTGATAGGATGAGGATCAATGGATTAAGCTGGAAGAGGAGAGATTTAAACTAGGTAGCAGAAAAAAAATCTTTCCAGTGAGGGTGGTGAGATACTGGAACAGGTTGCTCAGGGAGGCTGTGGATGCCCCTTCCCTGTAGGTGTTGAAGGCCAAGTTGGATGAGGCCTTTAGCAACCTGGGCTAGTTGAAGTTGTCCCTGCCCATGGCAGAGGGTTGGAACTAGATGATCTTTAAGGTCCCTTCCAACCCAAACCATTCTGTGAATCTATGCTGTGCTGACAGACCTTGTAGGAACCAGATTGCTTCTGTCACTACTCCCCTTCCGTCAGATTTGAATAAAATTTGTCTAAAAGGTTAAAAAGCTGTTGGAGGGGGACTTGCAACCAGACTGCAAGGCAGTGTGGCCACATAAGCAATATTCATGTGGAAAAACAGCCTGTAAAAAAATCAAGAACCGATACAATGGAAGGGGGGGG
>WBNM01021443.1:0-38620 GCA_013399055.1 Ramphastos sulfuratus | reverse complement strand
TCTGCCAGAGCAGGATCACCTAGAGTGGATCAGACATGAATGCACCCGGGTGGGTTTTGAATATCACCAGAGAAGGAGGCTCCACAACCCTCCTGGACAGCCTGTTCCAGTGTTCTGTCACCCTCACAGGGAAAGAATTCCTCCTCACGTTTACGTGGAACTTCCTATGCCTCAACTTCCACCCACTGCCCTTTGTGCTGTCATTGGGCATCATCCAGCAGAGCCTGGCTCCATCCTCTTGGCACTCACCCTTCACACATCTATGAACGTGAATAAGGTCACCTCTCGGTCTCCTCTTCTCCAAGCTAAAGAGCCCCAGCTCCCTCAGGCTCTCTTCATAAGGAAGATGTTCCACTCCCTTCATCGTTTTTGTGGCTCTGCAATGGACTCTTTCAATCAATTCCCTGAGGTCCTTCTTGACTGTGTAGCCCTCAAAAGGAAAACAAAGATAAGCAATATGGAAAATATCTTTAGCAGCCAGCCACATCACCGTACAACTGCCAAAAAAACAGCACAAAGAAAACTCAGGTTCTCCTGTTCCTTGCAGAAGCCTCAGTCACTTAAGCAAGGAGATTCTCCGGGAGCTCTTATTGCTAAATGGCCTGGGCTGTGCTTTTGCATAAAGTGGTTTTCAAATGGTGACCCACAAGCTACTTATGGGTCTGCAGAAAGCCTGCTGCTCAGGTGGCTATTTCCACCTCCTAAACCACATCAGAATGTGTTAAATGCTTTCCCTAATGGTCCTACACCATATAAACAATTGCAGAATTAGCCCCAGAGATGTTATAAAGTGATAAAATGAAGGAGTGGGAAGAAGAAAATGAAATGATTGTGTGACAGAAAAGGAAAGATGAGAAGTGATCATAAGTGCAAGAGGTGGGAGGTCCTGAGATACTTTCCCCAAAGACCCCCACCCCAAAGAGCAGTGTAGACACCATCATCAGGGCCCCTACCACATTATCTCCTAAAGTCCTTTAGGATGGCTCAGCCCTAACACTCCTCATAATATAGCTCATTTGCTGTAACTGCAGTACTCCATATCCACCTGGATTTTTCCTGTCTGCTGGGTTTTCTAAGCAAATTTCACTGCCTGTGAGAAGAGCTGTTATTTGATGTCTGGATCATTCACCTCCTCACCCTCATTTTCCTGCTTTTCTGGAGGGTTTGAGTTATGCTCAAAGATGTGTTGAGCCCACGTAAGGATTTTCACCTCTCCATCTGCTTGCAGAGGAAACCAGATCTCTGAGCCCACGTACCCTCTGAGGTGTGGAAATTTGCTAACTGTTCATAACATGCCTAAGCTGCACTTGTTGATTTTTTTTTCCTCAGAAGCAGCAGAAGTAGAGGAGAGGTCTCGACACAAAAGAGTATCAGCACAGCAGTGAGCAGAGATTACAGTCACCAAATCAAAACAGGGGAGGCAGTGACAGCATGGAAAGCTTGCACTGGTTTAAGCTGGTGTAATATTTCTGGTGCCAGTAAGGTAGGTGTGTATCTCTGGAGACAAACAAAGCTGGTTCCTATGCACAGCCCCGTGAACAGCAAACAATAAAGGCCACTGTTTACTGTCCTACAAATAGAGCAACTGGCACAGGTGATCTAATGGCTTTAGCTGATTTGGGAAACACTGCCAAGTTTAAATGGTTTTGCTATCAAATTCAAAAGGCATCTGCAGGTATAGCCATGAAAGGCAATCCAATAAATTACTGGGTTTGCTGGGTTTTTGTTTTGTTTTGTTTTGTTTAAACTCCCCAAAGCTAAAGAGAAGATGGATTTAATTCAGAAATGTTTATTTGATTTAGTTGCTGTTTGGTTCACAGGCGACTCCCCGGAGGGGCAATAAAAACCGAGGCTGCCTTTTTTATAGTGCAAAGATTTTACACTGCAGCCCTCTCCAGTCTCTTTAAACGTGCCCCTCTCCTTTTCAAATACTAGGAAATTCCATTCATCATGACTCAGAAATCTCAGAGATGGAAATGATCTCTGAAGCCCTATGATCCATCTCCTGAGCAGTGTGGGATTGCTCCCTACAGTGCATTCATATTTTGTCCATCAAGTTTACAAGGCCACGTTACTGAAGAATTTTAAATCAGGTTTCATGTGTGTATAAACAAATAGATGGTTGCTGCCTCTCAGTCTCATTGCTCTTACAGATGGACCAGAGAAATGAGGCAAGCAGTAGCCAAGATAAATGGCAGGTGCCAGTATTGGAGTTGGGGGTGTGTGTTTTGCTGTTAAACATGATCAGTGCTGTGCAAAGTGGAGCTTTCAACTGCTCCTCTTTGTCGAGAGGTCGTTCTAATGTCAGTGGTTAGCTATTTGCTGTTGGTCACTTGGGAACAGCATGTTTCCTACAAATTGCTCTTATTAGTCACCAGTTCTTGTCTAAATAATTGGCTATGAGAAAGAGTGAGCGAGCCTGTGTGAGACAGGATGTCAGAATACAGGGGTACACTGTTATGAGATATGTACTTTGGATTTTTGGAATGCCAAACAAATAGTGGAATAGGCTCAAATCTCTTTTAGGCTGGGTTCAGGCTAGAGTTGTACCACTATAGTTCAGTAAAGCCATTTGAAAAGCCAAGGCTCATGTACATGAGGTCAGTATCTGGCAGCAGTGAGACATTTGCTTGTCTCTGAAATGTTTTCACCTCTGGCATGAAACCTGGCAGCTCTTCATATAGAATGATAAAGATGTGGACCCATAACCTTCAGGGGAGGAGGAAGGAAGGAGGAGGAAGGGGGGAAAGAAGAGAGAGGAAGGGGGTAAANAGGAGGAGGAAGGGGGGGAAAGAAGGAGGAGGAAGGGGGGGACGGAGAAGAAAGAGCACAGAGAACTAATTTGTACCCTTCAGATTACTGTTGCCAGCCTGTTTAGTGGAAGTTCCTACAAGTGTTAGTTCCAGTACCTGCTGTTTTGACAGCATTTAATCTCACTGACAAAATGTTTTGGCATGACAGAAAGTAAAAGGAACACAAAAATTTAACTTACCTACTAAGAAGGAAAATGCTGTGGCAGTGAAAGCAGGTCAGAGTAGCACATCTGCATTCAGCTATGTCATTCTCGTCAGGAGCTTCACTCTTCCCACCATTTGAGTATGTTCTACTTTAGGTTACTACTTGAACTGCTCTTATGGTCCTACTATAAATGGTTTGTGAAAGCTGAGCCTGAAAGAATCAGAAGGTAAAAGGTTACAAATGCCCTTCCAGTAAAGCTCATGTCAAATTCATAAGGAAATAGCTCAGTTTGTTGTTGATGGGCTACTTCAGGGGTGCCAGAAAAAGGGGCTTTGATGTCACAAGAGTCATTCTAGAGCCTCTGAAAACATATTGGGAGTCTAATGCAGGCAGAGTCAACAGAGTTGTGGAGACAGAAGCAGCAGGACCTTGGAATCCAAAGCAATGTAGAGAGACCAGGGTAGTTGTTCCCCAAGGTCTGAGGGAACCTGAGGGGGAATACTGGGAAACCAGAGCCCAAGGGGAGATAGTAGGACACCAGAGCTTAATGATTGCTTTCATGGGAGGAAGCATCAGTACCAGGACAATGGATGGGGGTCAGAGAGGAGCCAGAGGAGCCAGCCTTGCATAAGCCATTTCTCAAAGTTACACAACAGAGAATATTAATACCACTAATGCATTTTCATAATGCATTCCTACAGAGATTTTAAATGCTTTGAAAAGGGAAGTAAATATTTTAGCATAAGGTGGTATAGATGGACAGTTTGGAGCAATAAGGAAATAAGTGGCTTCCTTGTAACTTCAGGGAGAGCCAGAAGTGTGGTTGGGAGCAGAAGTAGCATCTGTGGAGCCCTTTGAGTGCTTGGTCACAGCCTCTCAGATGCCTGGGTCTGCGGAACAGGAGGGAAGCTGGCAAGCTAGGAAGAGATTTTCCCTAAATCAGGAAACGAAGCAGAACAGAGAAGCACATTTTTCAAGATGGGAAAAGATGTTTGGTGAAAACACCAGAGAAGCATTTGGGTTCCCAGGATTTTATTACCTTTTTTTAGTGTGAGCCAAAGGATCCTATCCAAGTTTCCAGAGATTATTCCTCACAGGAAACGCAAAACCCTAATAAAGGACATTGCACTTGCACAGTAAAAACAACAACAACAGTAGAAAGATGTTTTTTTCATCACCTGGATAGATTCAGTGTGATGCAAATAAAACACAGGATAAGAAGCCTCAAGAGATGGGTCACGTCTCAGGCTGGGGTCTGAGTGGCTGGAGAGCAGCCAAACAGAAAGGGACCTGGGGGTGCTGATTGACACTCGCCTAAACATGAGCCAGCAGTGTGCCCAGGTGGCCAAGAAGGCCAATGGCATCCTGGCCTGCATCAGGAATAGTGTGGCCAGCAGGAGCAGGGAGGTCATTCTCCCCCTGCACTCTGCACTGCTCAGGCCACACCTTGAGTACTGTGTCCAGTTCTGGGCCCCTCAATTTAAGAAGGACATTGAGGTGCTTGAGCGTGTCCAGAGAAGGGCAACGAGGCTGGTGAGAGGCCTCGAGCACAAGCCCTATGAGGAGAGGCTGAGGGAGCTGGGATTGTTTAGCCTGGTGAAGAGGAGGCTCAGGGGAGACCTTCTTGCTGTCTACAACTACCTGAAGGGTGGTTGTGGCCAGGAGGAGGTTGCTTTCTTCTCTCAGGCAACCAGCACCAGAACAAGAGGACACAGTCTCAAGCTGTGCCAGGGGAAGTTTAGGCTGGAGGTGAGGAGAAAGTTCTTCACTGAGAGAGTCATTCCCCACTGGAATGGGCTGCCCAGGGAGGTGGTGGAGTCACCGTCCCTGGAGGTGTTCAAGGCGGGTTTGGACGTGGCACTTGGTGCCATGGTCTAGTCTTGAGGTCTGTGGTAATGGGTTGGACTTGATGATCTTTGAGGTCTCTTCCAATCTTGGTGGTGATACATCTACAGGGGCTTGTCAGGCTGAGGCGGAGTGAGGAAAGACAGCAGTAGCATGCATATGCCTGTGATCCTTGTGATCAAGCTGCTGTTTGTCATTAGCACTAGAGACCCACAGGAGTTTCCTGCCCTCTCAAAAAACCTTTTCAAACCACTTGTTGGTTTCCCAGTGGTGAAAGCCACCACCTCTCACTACTTCTCTAGGCTACCCTTTGTGGTTACCATAGGGATAGCAACTCAACCTTGGAAATGATCACTGGATGAAGAGGGACTCTCATCCAGTGGAAGATGTGTCCTGTTCCTTTAAGCACATCTGGAGGGACCCCCATCCTGTGGAGGATGTGTCCTGTTCCCTCAAGCACATCTGGAGGGACCCCCATCCTGTGGAGGATGTGTCCTGTTCCCTCAAGCACATCTGGAGGGACCCCCATCCTGTGGAGGATGTGTCCTGTTCCCTCAAGCACATCTGGAGGGACCCCCATCCTGTGGAGGATGTGTACTGTTCCTTCAAGCACATCTGCCTCATTTAATTAAGAATGCTGCCATCACCCTGCCCCTCCCTGGTCCCAAATTGCTACATGCTGAGGACAGCTTCTGGCTACTGCTGTGCTGGACTTAAAGCTCTTGGTCCATTCCAGCTGCTCTGTCTCTGCTCATTGTGTGCAGCTGCCCTCTTTCTGCCTGGACTGTTTGTTGTCCTTGGGCAAACAGAAAGTTTCCTTCCCTACCATTGAGTAGCTTCAGATCATCTGCAGAAACCCCAGGCAGCTCCTATGCTGTGTCCTCTCTGCTGCCTGCAGTGCTGTTGTGGGCAGGACAGTTTTTCCAGGAGAAGCTTTAGCTAGGGAGATCAGATTATGTGACTCAGGACTTTTCCTGCAAGACAGAAATTGAGCCTTCATCAGAAGCTCAGCTCTTGCTTATCCTGGACCGAAACGAAGTCTGGGCTGTGCAGCCAGAGGTGACGTTGGACAGGTCTGTAGGACTAGGCCTGTGTTTTCTGTGCTAGTTCAGATTTCAGGGACTTATGGAAAAATGTACGTCCTGTCATGTGAAATGCAGTCTCAGGCTGACGCTCTGCTCTGGCTCACAGTGGACAAGATCCAGCGTTCCAGGCCGAAAGCAAGCACAGCAGCTGAAGCTTGCACAGAGGGGCCTGAGCTGGCTTCAGAAAAAAGCATGTGGCTTTCCAAACCTCTCGCTGTCCAAAGCAAAACCAGCAGTTCTGACATGCTGTGAGCAATAAACAATGAGCTTTGTCAGCATGTCTAGAGGAAATGATAATTCCTGGAGTGTGAATGATGAAATGCTGACCAAGATGGAGGCTTCGGATAGCGCTGTGGTTAGGACAGCATATGTGCAGCAGCGTGGAAAAGCTGACTTCAAGGCAAAGAGCCCTAGCTGAGGCATTAAGATCTGCCAGGTCTCTCAGCTTACTCCTCAGTGGTGTTTTCTCCTGTTCCCTGCATAAAGTGTAAAGCATTGCTTACGCCAAAGAGAGATTTGCACCGTTGTAAGCAGCATCTGAATCCACCCCTCTGGCTACATGGCTCTTCATCACCTGCTGTTCAACTCTCTGGGCTCAGTGCAGGTCAATTGCCTACTGACCATGAATTATGAGATTGGCTATCCCTCTCCTCCCTTCTTTGTGCTAACAGGCAGCTCTGATGTTTTTAGTGAATGTAAAGCCTAATGAAAATGGTGGGAGTGTTTTTAGAGGTTATGTTGACCTTGGCACAGACCTGGTAGACCCCTGCTCAAATATTTTGCAAACCTGTTGAATAATTTGAAGACCAAACAGAATCAAGGTGTATTTTCTCCCTGCTTTGCTTGGAGGATGCTAAAACTATCCACTGCAAACCACATGAAATGCTCACAGTCCCTCCAGAGATAGTTGGCCTTGGCATGCATGTATTAGCAGAAAAGAAGAATAACTAGTATCAGAGAAATTCATATATCAAGGCCAACTGAAAGGTCCTACACCTGGGTTGGGGCAAGCTCAAGCACAAACAGGAGCTGGGCAAGGGGTGGCTTGAAAGCAGTCTCACAGAGAAGGACTTAGGGGTGTCAGTTGGTGATAAACTCCCCACAAACCAGCAATGGTCACTGGCAACCCAGAAGGCAGCTGTGTGCTGGGCTGCACCCAAAGCAGGGAGAGCAGCAGCACAGGGAGGGCATTCTGCCCCTCTGCTCTGCTGAGACCACACTTGGAGCACTCTGTCCGTTTCTGGGGTTCCCCAGCATGAGGGACATGTTGCTGCTGAAGCAGGTCCGGAGGAGGCCCTGAAGATGATCAGAGGGCTGGAGCTCTTCTCCCATTGGGACAAGCTGAGAGAGTTTGGGCTGTTCAGCCTGAAGAAGAGAAGGCTCCAGGAATACCTTAGAGCGGCCATCCAGCACCTGAAGGGGGCTACGAGGAGGCCAGGAAGGGACTTTTTACAAAGGCTTGTAGTGGCAGGACAAGAGGGAATGGATTGAAGCTTGAGGAGGGCAGATTTAGACTGGAGATTGGGAAGAAATTCTCAGCACTGAAAGCGATGAGACACTGACACAGGTTGCCCAGGGAGGCCATGGATGCTCCCACCCTGGAGGTGTTCAAGTCCAGGCTGGATGAGGTCTTGAGTAACCTGCTCTAGTGGGAAGTGTCTCTCCCCAAGGCAGGGATGTTTGAGCTAGAGGATCTTCAAGGTCCCTTCCAACCTAAACTATCAATTGGTGAAAATGATCCAATTACTCAGATTAATAGTATTAATTTCATAATGCCATCACTATAGGAGTCTGTTGCAACAAATAACCTTATGAGTTCTCTTAGTACATGTGACAGAGGCCATATGTGCATATGAGTTCTGATTACACAATCTTTCCTGTGAAGCATGGAACCTTGATCTCCCTCTCCAGCCACCCATATTGGGGTTAAGAAAAATGACCTTCAGTCCCATTATTGAATGTAGAGGGGAAAATAAATAAGGAGAGAAAAAAATTACTCAATGTTCTGCTATGTCTAGTGTTACCCTCAGGCATTTCTGGCATGTTTCCGTTGTAAATTCATTTTATGTGGCCAGGAAGTACAACATCTTGTTGCATCATGTAAGAAAATGCCATGTTTCTTCTCTCTTGCTCATTTCCAATCTACAGAAGCATCTGGTGGGAGCATGTCAGAAGATCTGTCATTAAGTTGCAAGACCTCCAGCCCACAATGCAGTTTCATGCCTAACTGTCATCTTGAAAGAAAAAGGCCAAATAATATTTTACTTTTCTCTCTTTTCAGCTGTGACTTCGGATTGTTGTTCTCTCTTTCGAGCACGATGATTTCTCTTTCCTACCAAAAAAAAAAAATCTGTTTTGCCACTGCCACTTCTAGGCAATTTGGTTTTGAATGGAGATAAAAATTAACGCTGCTGCTTTCCAGGAAAATCCTAGTGCCATAAGTTTCCACTGAAGCCTGGCCCACAGCTTAACATGTCCAAGTTTTGAGGCACTCTTAGCAAGAAAGAAGGGGAAAAAAAAACCAAACAAACAAAAACCCACAAACAAACAAATAAAATGAAAAACGAAACAAAAAAATATAAAATATCACACAAGGAAGAGTCATAAAAGGTCAAACTCTGCAGTTTGCGTGAGTGATGCTCAAAATGAGGCTAAGCACATTGGGAGATTGGCTAGAGGAGTGCAAATCTGTTGGGACAACATGAAGGCTCATCTTCAGTGTCATACACATGCACTCTCTCAAACTTCTTGTTCCCTTCCCTTCCCTTGGTCCCTTCAGACCAAGCCAACATCTGCTTCAACATTCCCATCATCCTCTTGATGGTAACTGCTAAAAATATCTCTTGAGCATTAGGAGGAAGGTAAGGAGCCATTTGCACAGCATAAAAATCTCTCTCTGCTCCTACTAAGCCAAGATCTAAGCCACATACTCTTGTGCGCTGCTGGCTCTGTGTCTGCCAACTCACTGCCTTTACCATGAGGGCAGTGGAACACAGGAACAGGTTGCCCAGGGAGATAGTTGAGGCCCCATCTGTGGAGATATTCAAGGTAAGGCTTGACAGGGCTCTGGGCAACCTGATCTAGTTGAGGATGTCTCTGCTGACTGCAGAGTGGGTTGGACTAGATGACCTGTGGATGTGGCTTCTAACCCAGACCATTCTATGATACTATGATGCCCATGGATCTGGAGCTCTGTGGTCACAGAGTAGATCATTTCTGCCACATTGTCTCTCCCACATGCCAAGCCTCCCACGAGGGCCTCTCTGTCATCTGGTAAAGCTGTGGCTAAAACAGGTTGCATTTCCCAGCAGTCAGACCAGGCCCTCTAACATAAACCTCACATTCATAATAAAAGCAGGAAAATTGGAGAAAATGCATCTGATGTAATTAGCTTAACCTTTCTGCCAGGTGGTTAACAGCAAAGAAAATATCTGGATTTAATATACCCATGGCCCCTCTTGATAAAGAACTGAATTCCAATCTCCACTTAGAAACCTGAGAAAACTAAACATGCCCTCCCTGAGAGCTCTTAAAGAGATGGATTTCCACCACTCACTTGCATTCCCAGATCTTTATTGGGCAAGAGGGAGCACGGTCATAAAGCCAGGCAAAACCAGTAATGGCAATATGGAACCAGCTAATGAGCATGACCCCTCTTTTTCAGATCCCTTGGCAGGGGCCCACCTCCCTTCCCCACTCTAGTGGAAAGGTCTCCCAGGGAGAACCCTGTGGCTCCAAGCACCTTATCCAGAGTCACAATCAATGAGCAGTCCTACTAAGATAGCAATGGAGGATCTCAACTTTGCTGCCAGTGCTACTGCTAGAAGAGCTCTCAGCTGTCTGCACAGCCACCCAAAGACCTGGTGATAACACACACTGATGGTCCACACCATCCTTGGGATGAACTGTGTCGTATGGCATGAAGCTGCAGGGCAGGAGTTCAGGCAGCGGAGTGCCATCGACCCACACCCAGTTAGCAACAAACTGGTGCTGGAGCGTGGTCTATCCTCTTGCACTGTGCTTACCACATGGTTACTACACACTTACCTCCTCATAGAGCCTACAGCCAGAGGTAGAGGAAGAAGCACTACTCCAGCCCACTTTATGGCTTGTCTTTGAAGCAGTCCAGGTGTGACAAGGTCAGACTGCCTCCCTCTATCTACACTTAGTTCCCACCTGGGGCTAAACTCCAGCACTTGCTCTGTCACCCACTGACCCCTCCCCAGCAGAGAAGGGGATAAAGAAAAGGGGAGGAGACCCACAGGGTGAAATGAAAATGGATTTAATGAAGTAGCCAAATGAACACAGAGGTTGACACAAGAGACCTAAAGTTAGACTCAGCCCAGCAAATGTGCAGCAGCCACACTGAACAGGAAAGCAGTCAAGAGCAGGAGAGGGATGAGGAGGAGCCTGAGCATACTCCCTCCTTTACAATGGCTGTGATGGTCATGGGGTGGGACACACCTGCAGACAACTCCAGTCAGCTGTGCTGGCTGACTCAGAGCTGCTGATGGCCTGCAGCCCTTGGCTGGCCTGGCATCCTGTCCCAGCAACACCAGGACAGCCCTGTGACTGTGTTACTGCTTCCTCCAAAGCCTCAGTAGAGGCTTTAAAAATGTCTACAATCTCTTCAGAGTAATTTTGAAATTTTTTTTAGTGGTGCAATTCTAGGATTTAAAAAAAAAAATTCAACAGGCATTTACAAACACTGAAATTTTCATCTGACAGCTGGTTGGAATATGTGAAAAATCCTGAAGCAAGCCCAAGAGTCAGATTATTGTGGCTGGTGTATTTCTCCAGGCCTTAAAAATAAGGCAGTGGGATAAACCAAATTCTGATCTCAGCATTAGACTTATAGGCAGAGTGTAATATGTGTGCTGTGCTTCCCAGTGTATTTTGGCACTCAAGACACAAGGTACATATATACACACACTCTCCACTTCTCCTCACTTGTATGTTCAGAACAAGTTGTTCACAAAGACAGCAGTAAAATACCAAAACGTGTTGCCTAGGGATGTGGTGGAGGCCCTGTCCCTGGAGATATTTCGAGATCAGGCTCAATGTGGCCCTGGGCAGCCTGATCTAGTTGGAGATGTCCCTGCTCACTGCTGGCAGGTCAGACAAGATGACCTTAAGGCACCCTCCCAACCCAGCTTGTGAATCTGTGTGATTTCCAAGGACACAGGCACAAGTGTACACACACATGTGTGTATGTACCCAGACATAACTCCAGCTCTGAACCTACACATACAATAGGTATATAAGGAAGACTTAAGAAACATGTATCACAGAAGCATAGAATGGTTTGGGTTGGAAGGAACCTTAAAGATCATCTAATTCCACATCCCCCTGCCAGGGACACCTTCCTCTATACCAGGCTGCTAAGAACCCCATCCAAGCTGGCCTTCAACACCACCAGGGAGGAGACATAGAATCATAGAACAGTAAGGTTGGAAGGGACCTCAAGGATCATCTAGTTCCAAGCCCCTGCCATAGGCAGATACATTAGACTCAACAGAATGGTTAGATGATACTGCTGTGGGAGTGAGTCCAGTACAGAGAAGTAAATGTCTCCAGGATATAGAGGATCATAGAATCACAGCATGTGATGGTTGGAAGAGACCTCGAAGATCATCCATAGGCAGGGACACCTCCCACTAGTACAGGTCACTCAAGGTCTCATCCAACCTGGCCTTGAACACCTCCAGGGAGGGAGCAGCCACAACCTCCCTGGGCAACCTGTTCCAGTGCCTCACCACCCTCACTGTAAAGAACTTCCTCCTCACACCNACTTCCTCCTAACATCCAGTTTCAATCTCCCCTCTGCCAGCTTAAACCCATTGCCCCTTGTCCTGTCATTACAAGACCTAACCTCCCTGGGCAACCTGCTCCAGTGTCTCACCACCCTCACTGTAAATAATTCTTCCTAATCTCCAGTCTAAATCTGCCCTCCTCCAGCTCAAAGCCATTGCCCTTCATCCATCACTACAAGCCCTCATAATGAAAGACTGCTTTGCTGAAGGCTTTCAGTCAAATACCTCAAGGTATTTTAAAGTCATTTAGGAACCAAATAGCCCACGAGTGCAGTCATGAGCTGCTGGTATAGAGAATTACAGGATATATCTGTTTGGAAAACACCTTCAAGATCATCCAGTACAACCTTCTTGGAAGTGGTGAGACCCTGGAGTGGGTTGCTCAGGGAGATCATTGAGGCCCCATCCATGAAGGTGTTTAAGGCCAGGCTGGATGAGGCTCTAGACAGCCTGATATAGAGTAGGATGTCCCTGCCCATGGCAGGGGCTTTGGAACTAGATGATCCTTGTGGTCCCTTTCAACCCTAATTGATTCTATGATTCTGTGATTCTATTCTATTCTATTTTAGCACTGAAGGGTCAGCACTAAACCATGTCCCTAAGCACCAGGTCCACAGCTTGTCTCCTATTCACATGTTTCACTAGTGGTGTTCTCAGTTCTGTGCCTCTCTGTATCCACACCAGATACACAAAAACAAAGCCTATCATCACTCTTGCAAAGTAGGAATATGTGTAAGTTTCCCAGTGAGGTGAGCTGCTTCTCACAGGTCCTTGCTGGTTAGCAGGGCTAGGAGCAACATCCAGCAGTGTTCTTGTCCTGGACTGTGTACTCATCATCAGAGCAGCCAATCTCTTCAGCATCTCTCTTTGCCACACACAGCTCCTTTACATTTTCACATCCTGCTCATCATTCTGAAGCAGGAAGGAAAGACATCTGAAGCACTCTTAGCTTCAAATTGAGTTGCTCAGAACCTTCCAGGATTCAGCCCAGTTTTGTCAGAGGGAGACACAAGTGCAGCGACTGTCAGCTGGGTGAATCCCAGAGGAGGATTACTGTTAGACGTTTTGATGAGCTAGGCACAAAGCTATTAGCATCTCAGGTCTGCTCTGAACATCACAGAAAGAAAAAACAAAGTTTCAAATTAAAAATAAACCAAAATCAATTCTATCAAGGTTAATCTTTCAAAAGCCACGCTCCATCTGGATGCCTTCTTCCTCGCTATTAGTTTTGAAGGCTCACCCTGTAATCCACCAGTGAAATATGAGCAAAATGCAGGCTTGCTGCAGTTGGGTTTAATATTATGCTTGATAACAGGGCATCTAATTCACCATAAGCAGGAATTCACCAGGCCTCAGAAGCTACCTAAAGCACACAATCCTTCTAAAGGAGCAGTGACCTCCTCCATCAAATCTTTGGTCTCACAAATCCCTAAGTGATGCTAAAGGCTCATTTGCTGTGAGAGCTCCGGGAATGGATGGAAGCACACAGTACCCATCTCCCAGTATAGCAGCAAGCACAGTCCTGAGGTGAGTGTGGGTAATGAGGTGGAGTCTTGGCATTTTCATTTTCATGGCAAAGAGCCCTTTTGCCTCAGCACACAAGAGCTCTGCCAAGGTTTGTGAGCCCCACAAATGCTGGACTGAAAAGATCTCACTAGGAGTCGCGAGCAGTGAAATCAATCATAATTCCCACCTACTCCACTCTTTCACATCACCAGAGGACCATAGAGCCATAGAACTGTTGAGGTTGATGATATGAAAGGTCTCTTCCAACTCCAGCTGCTCACCTGGAGCTCACAATCCCACCACTACTGCTAAGCCACTGCCACTAAACCATGTCTCTCAGCACCACATCCACATATCTTAAATGCCTCCAGGGATGGTGACTTTGCCACCTGTTCCACTGCCTGAGAACCCTTTCTGGGAAGAAACTTCCCAATATTCAATCTGAACCTGGTACAACTTGAGGCTGTTTCCTCTTGTCATGTCACTTGTTGCATGTGAGAAGAGAGCAATCCCCCAGCTTCATCCTCCTTTCAGGGATTTGTAGAGGGCAATGAGGTCTCCCCTCAGCCTCCTCTTCTGAAGACTAAACACCCCTGGTTCCCTCAGCTGTTCCTCTGAAGACTTGCGTTCAAGACCCTTCACCAGCCTGGCTGCTTTTCTTTGAACACACTCCAGGACTTCAGTGTCCTTAAACACCTTCCTCCTCATTTCTGCATGGGATAAACAGTTGGCTGCAAGGCTGACATTTTGCAGATGCTGGGAGCAAGGGTGGAGAGGGAGGCAGCACGGGGGAGAGGCACAGGCGACTGAAATTCATTACTTGGAGAGGTCAGAGGGGTCGGCAACAGTGGCGCTGAATGGATTTTTCCAGCCGTTTCGAGCTGAGATTTGCACTCTGTAATCTGAATGCTTTTATCTATTTCTGAAAATAGACAGGAATTTTTTCCACAGGCTGCTCCAATCTGGCCATGGAGATGCAGGGAAGGATTACAGGGATAAGTTCAGGTTTTGTTAAGCAAGCGTAGCTTTTCCAAACCAAACATAGACAGCTTGCTCGCCGCGCAAACACGAGCACAAGTGTTCTCTGGCCGGAAGGACACATCCCCTCATGCAGGAGATGAAAGCAGTGGGTGCCATGTAAAGCCCCACAGCCCTTACCTCCTGGTTCCTACATTGCTTGTCTCTCCAGGTCAGCTGTGCTGCAGCCAGCAGGGTCCCTCCAAAGGTGCAGAGAATGATCTAGATTTGTTTACCCTACTGAACAGAAAAGTATGAGTTTACACGATGATTCTTTTCTGTTTCACTCACATTTTGCTGCAATTGAGCTTCCTCTCTTGCTTAGTCATGTCCTCTTCTGGCAGAGGTTTCTCTGAAAAGAGAGCTGATTCTAGAAAGTAGCTAGGACAGAAACTATTGGGTGGGAGTATTACAGCACTGTCAGAGACAAGAAGACATCTTTCTTTACTAACTTTTTCCTGTCTGGAGCAGAAATTATGATGCTGGAGCCTGGTTTTGGTGTTCTGAGCTAGAAACTAAAGGATGTGTCCAGTTTTGGGCTCCCCAGTTCAAGAGGGACAGGGATCTACTGCAGGGAGTCCAACAGAGAGCTATAAGGATGATGAAGGGACTTGAACATCTCTGCTATGAAGAAAGACAGAGAGATAGAGAGATGTGGAGCTGTTTAGTCTGGAGAAGAGAAAACTAAAAAGGGATCTGACCAATGTTTATAACTATCTGAGGGATGGGTGTCAAGATGAAGGTGCCAGGCTCCTTTCAGTGATGCCCATTGGTAGGACAAGGGCAAATGGATACAAACCAGAACACAGAAAGTTCCACCTCAACATGAGGAGAAACTTCTTTACTGTGAGGGTGGTGGAGCCCTGGAGCAGGCTGCCCAGAGAGGTTGTGGAGTCTCCAGAGAAGACTTTCAAGACCCACCTGGGGGTCCTGTGTGACCTGCCCTAGGTGATCCTGCATTGGCAGGGGGGTTGGACTCAGTGACCTCCAGAGGTCCCTTCCAACCCCTAACTTTCTATGATTCTGTGATGTGCTTGGGCATGTATATGCCAATGTATTGGAGTAAAACACTGTGGGATTACAGGACCTGCAAATTCACAGCATCAACTCTGCTCACAAAGTTTTACTAATTTCTTGGTGTCCCCTAGTCTCACCAGCTGTGTCTCCAAGCTGTGTCTCATCTGCCCACTCTTGAGTTTCCTGGTTACTGTCCTGCCTACCTTCTTCCAACAGCTGGTAATGAACCAGCCACAATTTTCTCTGAACTGCCCTCCACCAGCCCCACAAAGAGTTATGATGAATCATAGAACCATAGAATGGTAAGGTTGGAAGGGATCTCAAGGATCATCTAGTTCCAATCCCCTGCCATAAGCAGGGACACCTCCCACTAGTACAGGTCACTCAAGGCCTCATCCAACCTGGCCTTGAACACCTCCAGGGAGGGAGCAGCCACAACCTCCCTGGGCAACCTATGCCAGTGTCTCATTAGCACAGATGCACCCTTTTGGGGTGGGAAGAGTTAGATACTGAGATGTGCAACCTCACTCTTTCAGTCTGCAAGCTGGGGACATCTCATTGATAGTGGACATTGACAGAGGCAAGTACCTGGCCAGCAGACTGAGAGTTTGGCTTATGGTCCTGCCAGGAGGTGGCTCTGCCTAGCCATGCCCGGGTGGCACCAGAGCTGCAAAGCAAACGTTCCAGAGCAATAAGTCTAGGCAAACGTGAGGGAGAGAAGGTGGTAACTCGATCAGGCATTGCAGCTATTAATGACAGCAAAGCTTTTGTGGGGGGCAGGCATGAATCCGGATGGAAAACAGCATGCATGGCTGGGGCCACATCAGGGCAAGCAAGGCTTGGAAATCCATGCCAAGAGCTGAGCTGGTGAAGCATCCTGACAGCTCTGTAAGATGATGACAGGGAGTGACCACCCCTTGGGAGTCTTCTCAGCTGGAGATTCAGAGGGGGAAAAGGTCTCTTAGAAGGCAAGCAGAGGCACTGAGCTTCAGTTGTTTGACAGAGGTTTAGATCAGCCCTTCTCAATGCAGTGTGGCACATTCATCAAAACAAGATACTCCCAAACAAGTGAGTGCAAAGCTCCATTGGCATTCACCCATGCCCTTCAGATTTACCAGCAGTCCCTCCCCACCCCCCTGGCTGTGCATTCTGCCATTTGTCTGTGCTCAGACCGAGTTTCATTTCGAGCCAGCAGCATACACTGCTTGGAGAGGCCAAATGCCTTCAAACACAGCCATTCCCTGGCACAGAGGAAGAGACATCAACCATTTCCCCTCAGCCAGCTAATACTGACAGTAAAATTAGTGTGGAAATTAAGTTTCTATGATTTACCAAACCAGTCAGACTGGAACTTTAAACATCACCTTCTCCCAGACAAGGGAGGAGACTGAAAACAAACCCTAAGGAAGTGTTCAAAGGAATTTGCTTGTGGGGCAGGGTGTCTGTGCAGATGGCAACCTGATGCTGAGGATTAAAGATGGTGCTTGGGCTCAGCAGACTCTCTGAGCTTGCTCCTAATGGTCACACCAGGTAGAGTTCCTATTACACCAGCCTTTCCACACTGGTGGTAGAATCTTAAAACAGTTTTGTTTGGAAAAGACCTTTGAGGTCATTGGGTACAACTATCAAACTAAGACTANTCTGGGCTGCACTCACACTGCAGGCTCATGTTGAGCTTTTCATCACCCCAGACCCCCAGGTCCTTTTCCTCAGGGCTACTCTCAGATTCACCACCCAGCCTGGAGTTGTGCTTGGGAGTGCCCTGACACAGGTGCAGGACCTTACACTTGGCCTTGTTTAATTTCATGAGGTTGGCCTGGGCACACCTCTCCATGTCCCCAAGAGCCATGTCCACACATTCCTTAAACACCTCCAGGGATGGGAACTCCACCTCCTCCCTGGGCAGCCTGTTCCAATGCCTGACCACTCTTGCAGCAAAGAGAGTTCTCCTAATCTCCAACCTAAACCTTCTCTGGCACAATTTCAGGCTGTTTCCTCTCATTCTATCACCTGGTAGAAGGGAGAAGAGACCAACTCCACCTCACTCCAACAACCTTTCAGGGAGCTGTTGAGAGCCATGAGGTCTCCCCTCATCTTCTTCTCCAGGTTACACAACCCCAGTTCCCTCAGCTGCTCCCCAGCAGACCTGTGCTCCAGACCCTTCACCAGCTCTGCTGCCCTTCTTTGCTCCACCACTCAATGTCCTTCTTGTAGTGAGAGGCCCCAAACTGAAGCCAGGTAAGCTTTGTGCTATCAGACTTTCAGCTGCCTCTTTTGCTTCTCTCCCTGCCTTCACCAGTAAACAAATAGCAGCACGCTCCTGTTCAGCCTTGTCTATTTTGGGCTCTCTAGCAGTTCTACCAATAAACACAGCTATAAATGTTTACACTGATAGGAGACTGGCCCATATTGTGCAGAGATTATAACAGCACAATTTGATATTCATGAGGTGCTGATGATCTCTAAATATAGAAACAGAGTAATTATTGCTGGCATTGCAGGCTGGGTTTCAAAAAGCAGATAAATGGAGAAATGGATCTGCTATTTATTGCAGCTTCAACAGTAACAACAGGAAAGCTGTCTCCCTTGATTAGGCAAGGACCAGACTGCAGAAGGCAGAGCTCATGGCAGAGGGGTGAAGGGCTGAGACTCCCTACCAATGGAAGGAAAAAGTAGAGCTGTAGAAAAAAAAAAATCTGGAAATACCAAGCTTGTCCCAATACATGCAAGACAGCAACCAAGCAGGTTGACTGTACCAAGAAAACCTATCCTGATTGGAAAAGAAAAAATCACAGGCTTCTTTACCAAAGCCACATAATGAAAGATGAAGCCTTGGCCACCACAACCTCTGCAGGGCTACAGCTGGAGCAGGCTGGCAGAGTGCAGTGAGAGCATGCTGAACTGACATCCCAACCAGATGTCTCCATGTGTAGGCAGCGAGCTTCAGCCTTTCTCTGGTTGCACAGACTGAAGAGTCACTCAAGGCCTGTGAGATGAGCAGAGCATGTGACACAACTCACAGAACCACACAACTGTTGAGGATGGAAGAGACCTTTCAGGTCATCACGTCCAGCTGCTCACCTAGCACTCAGAGTCCCACCACTACAGCTAATCTGCTATCACTCAGCTCCACATCCACACCTCTTTTAAATACCTCCAGGAATGGGGACTCCACCACCTCCCTGGGCAGCCTGTTCCAATGCCTGAGAACTTTTTCTGTGAAAAAATTACTCCTAACATCCAACCTGACCCTCCCTTAGCATAACTTGAGGCTTGACAGGCTGGCTGCTCAATGTACATTATTCTCCTAAGCCTGATTCCTTGGAGTGATTTTAGGAACATTTATTGAAGACAAGAAAACAACAGACATGCTGGAGAGTTAATTGAGGTGAGATAGTCTGTGGTGTCAGAGCAGAGGGATCCAAATTCCTCCCAGGCTTTACAGCTTTTTCTCAGGCAGCACCTCAGAGTATTTAGTTAAGTCCTACAGCTGGGGAAAGCAAAGCACAGAGAAGTTGCACTGCTTGGCCAAGGAGCTGTGAGGCACTGGCATGGTTGCTGTGGGAGCTCAGCCTTGTTCTCAGCCACCAGTGCTCTCAGATGAGGAGGGTCTTGGTTAAACTGGGCATGGATGGGCTTTCAAACCAGCATGAGCTACATGGCTTTGGGGAAACTATCCTGTGCTGTGCTTGGCTCTCTGTCTGGATGGTGGAGAGAAATAAACCAGTTTTTGATTTCTTGGCTGTTCTCTTTTGAAAACAGGCTGAGACAGATGGGGTTGTTCAGCCCAAAGAAGAGAAGGCTCCAGGGAGTCCTTAGAGCCAGGATTTAAGAGGCCCTCTAGGGAAGCTGGAGAGAGGCTTTTGACAAAGGCATGGGGTGACAGGACAAAGGGGAATGGCTTCAAACTGAAAGAAGCTCAGTTGAGCTCAGACATTAGGAAGCAATTCTTGCCCATGGGGGTGGAGAGATGATGAGAAGTTAAGGGGACTCCAAATCTGGAGGTGTTCAAGGCCAGGTTGGATGGGGCTTTGAGCACCCTGGTCTAGTGGGAGGTGTCTCTGCCCATGGCACGGAGGGGTTGGAACTAGATAATCTTTAAGGGCCCTTCCAACCCAAACTGTTCTATGATTCTATGAAATGAGTGGCTATGACCAAGCCAATGTCATTGTCTGGAGGCCACAGTGATCTGGCAAAAGGGCCCTGATCTCTCAAACAAGCTCCAGACTTGCCTGCGCCAAGTCAGATCCCAGATTCACTAGGCATTTTGGCTTAAAGAATTGGTGGGAGATGTTCTTGTTGCTGAACATGTGTTTCAGCAGGATAGAAAGCACTCAGCCTGTAGGGAATCTGTGCTGTGGTGAAGGCAGAGCAGATTGGTATTTTTTAATTAAAAAAAAAAAAAAAGGAGAAGGCATTTCAAGCACAGTTTGTAGCGTGCCTGGGGAGGAGCTTTCTACCCCCAGGGAGTCTTCAGGATGCTGAGCTGTGACAGCAGCTATTGCTTCCCTACTTGGTGCTCCAAAGCTGTCCTAGATGGGTGAAGATGGAGGCAGAGCACCAGCTTCTCCAGTACCACAGGACAGCTTAGATTGAAAGGAAAAGGGAGATGTTGAGGTACTGGAACATGTCCAGAGAAGGGCAACGAAGCTGGTGAGGGGCCTGGAGCACAGCCCTGTGAGGAGAGGCTGAGGGAGCTGGGGGTGTGCAGCCTGCACAAGAGGAGGCTCAGGGCAGACCTCCTTGCTCTCTACAACTACCTGAAAGGAGGTTGTAGCCAGGAGGGGTTGGTCTCTTCTCCCAGGCAACCAGCAACAGAAGGAGGGGACACAGTCTCAAGGTGTGCCAGGGGAGGTCTAGGCTGGATATTAGGAGGAAGTTCTTAACAGAGAGAGCAATTGGCATTGGAATGGGCTGCCCAGGGAGGTGGTGGAGTTGCTGTCCCTGGAGGTGTTTAAGAAAAGCCTGGATGGGGCACTTAGTGCCATGGTCTGGTTGATTGGGTAGGGCTGGCTGATAGGTTGGACTGGATGAGCTTGGAGGTCTCTTCCAACCTGCTTGATTCTATGATTCTATGACTCCAGAGATCATCTGCTCCAACTTCCCTGCCTTGGACAGGGGTGACATTTAACTAGACTGTGTTGCTCAAGGCCTCATCTAACATGGCTTTAAACACCCCTAGGGAGAAGGCACCCACAACCTCTCTGGGCAACCTATTCTAGAGTCTCACCATCCTTGTACTGAAGAACTTCTTCCTAAGATTCAGTCTAAACCTACTCTCTCAGCTTGAAACCATTCCCCTTTGACCTATCACTAGACACCTTTATGGAAAGTTCCTCTGCAGGCTTCCTGCAGACTCCCCTCAGGTATTGGAAGGCAGCTCCAAGGTGCCCCCAGAGTCTTCTCTTCTCCAGGTTGAACGACCTCAGCTCCCTCAGCCTATCCTCATAGCAGAGGTGCTCCAGCCCATATGCCCTATCCAAATTACAAAAGAAACCTCAAAGTAGGATGCTGCTTCAGTGTTGGAGGACAGAGGTGTCCACCCTGTTGCTTGCAGGTCCCTGAGGGTCTTGGGGGAGCTCCAGAGTGTCCAGCAGAGGATACTAAGAGAAGTGCATATGCTGGCAGGAAGCTTGGACTCACTATGAGAGGAGTGCTGCTGGGACATCTGTAGGCTCTGCAAATCCAAATGTGAACAAGTACAAACCTAAGGTCTGCTGCTGTAAGCCACCAGTCTCTAAAGACAACACTACATTTTGCATGAGGGAGCAATGTGGCCTTCATTTCTAACTTCCAGGTTTTTCCAGTTCCCATTTGGCCACATTTTGAAGTTGTGCTTCACAATTCCAGCTCTTTACTCTTGGAATATTTTTTTTTCATCCTGGTGAGGTCAATTGTTGACATTTTCTATTCCAGAAACTTTTCTTCTCCATCACAGATGGCTCTAGGCTTAGCAACCATGCCAGTATCCTGTGGTGACAGTAAAGGTTTCTCACCAAAAGTGGTTCTCTGCTCCTGAGACCTTGTCCACTCTCATATCAAGTCTGATTGTGTGAAACCAAAGGATGCAGTGGAAGTGTTGGGTTGATGGTTGGAGTTGATAATTTTAGAGGTCCTTTCCAACCTTGACCTGTGTCTAGCTCTGGAGTCCCTAACACAAGGACAGGGACCTCCTGGAGCAGGTCCAGAGGAGGGCCATACAGATGATCAGAGGGCTGGAGCACCTATCTCACAAGTACAGTGAGTACACAAGAGAGAGTCGAAGCTGTTCAGCCTGGAGAAGAGAAGGCTCTGGGGGGGACTCTATAGCTACATTCTGTATCTGAAGGACACCTACAGGAAGGCTGGGGAGGGACTGTTTAGAAGGGCCTGTAGAGACAGGACAAGGGGCAATGGTTTGGAACTGGAGCAGGGGAGATTTAGGTTGAACATCAGGAGGAAGATCTTTACAATAAGGGTAGTAAAATACAGGTTGCCCAGAAATGTGGTTGAGGCCCTGTACCTGGAAGCATTCAAGATCATCCTTGATGTGTCCCTGAACAGCCTGTTCTAGTTAGAGGTGTCCTTGCTGACTGCAGGTGGGTTGGACAAGATAACCTTTCAGGGTCCCTTCCAACCCAATACATTCTGTGACTCTATGATTCTATGAAACAGATCTCCAGAGCTACTCTGGCAGCTTTTTCTTTGGTTCATGTTGCCTGCCATGGTTGGTCTCATATTTTATAGCTGCAGATAAGATGTGATAACTTCTGGTCCTTGGAATAACTCATCCTCTTTTAAACAGCTCCTTTGAAGCACAGTGCAGGGAATCAAGGAGTGTGATGGAGAGAAGGGAGCTAAGAGAACAGGAAGAGGTTAGAGTGGAGAAAAGGTGGGAATTCCAGATCTTCCATTCCCACCCAACTACTCTAATTTAAGTGGGAGAGAAGTATGTCTTGGTGTGCAACCACAGGCCAGGTTGCTGTTGGGGACAATGAGGGTGGGAAGTGGAAATAATCATTGTTTTTGGCTTGGATGGACATGTCCAAACCAAACCTTCACAGCTATCTTTCCTCATAACTTTTTCCACTTCCGCTACCTGCAACTTTCCCTTTGGAATGAGTGGTGGAAACAGTCCCTGTGGGTCATGAGAAAGGATCAGACCTCTAAACATGTTGTTATTCCTGTTTTCCAGCTCTTGGCACTCACAAAACCAGGTGATTAAATAGGGTAGGTAGCAGTCAACTAATCCAGCTTTCCTGGCAGGTACAGGGATTTCTCTGCAGAGGAGCAAGGCTGCTGGAGTAGGCATTTTCCCTGCTGGAAAGTCACTCAGCATCACAGAATTGTTTCAGCTGGAAAAGACCTTTAAGATCATCAAGTACCATCCTCAAATTAAGACCACCATGGCCACTAAACCATGTCCCCAAGTGCCATATCCACACATTTCTTAAACACCTCCAGGGATGGGGACTCCACCTCCTCCCTGGGCAGCCTGTTCCAATCTCTGATCACTCTTGCAGGAAATAAAGTTCTCCTAATCTCCAACCTAAACCTCCCCTGGAGGAATTTCAGGCCATTTCCTCTCATTCTATCACCTGGTAGTAGGTAGAAGAGACCAACCCCACCTCACTCCAACTTCCCTTCAGGGAGTTGTAGAGAGCAATGAGGATCCCCCTGAGCCTCTTATTCTCCAGACTAAATAAGCCCAGTCCCCTCAGATGCTCCTCACCAGCCCTGTTCTTCAGACCCTTCACCAGCTTTGTTGCCCTTCTCTGGACACTCTCCAGCACCTCAATGTCCTTCTTGGAGTGAGGGCACAAAAACTGAACTCAGCATTCAAGGTGCAGCTCCACCAGTGCTGTGTAGTTGTTACTCTTTACAACCAAAGCAACGCAGATGCTGCAAAGGGACATCACCTTACTAGAAGACCCTTTCTTGCTTTTTTGTTCTCACTTATTACTAGGTACCTTGTCTCCATCACATGATGACAAATTTGTGGGGCAATTAAGAAGACAGTTTGGGGGTTTTATTTCTACCCATGTAATGATACAGGGTCTAAAAGAGTCACAGATTGCATTAGGTTAGAAGGGACCCTCAAAGGTCACCTTCTCCAACCCCCCTGCACTCAGCAGGGACACTTCCAGCCCAGATCAGGCTTCCCTGGGATGCATCAAGTCTGGTCTTGAATGTTTCCAGGAACAGGACCTCAGCTACACCCCTGGGCAACCTGTTCCAGCATTTCAAAACTCTCATTGTGCAGAACTTCCTCCTGATCTTCAACCTAAATCTCTCTGCTCCAGTTTCAAACCACTGCCCCTTGTCCTATCACTACAAGCCCTTCTAAACAGTCCCTCCCCAGCCTTCCTGCAGATCCCCTTCAGATATCAAAATGCAGCTATACTGTCCCCTCAGAGCCTTCTCTTCTCCAGGCTGAACAGCCTCAACTCTCTCAGCCTGTCCTCATAGCAGAGGTGCTCCAGCCCTCTGATCATCCTGGTGGGATGGAAAGAATGGGTTTTGGCTTTGATCCAGGTTTCTTGTCATGAGTAAATAAAACCAATAATAAAGATCAATTATCACATACACATGTCCCCTCCCCTTATACAGTGAAGGCAATTTTGACTGTCTGACAGCCTCACATCTTAAAGAAAAAGAGCTGAAAATTACTATGAAGGTTGTGTCATTTCTCCTGCAGCCTGCAGAGCTATGAGGTCTATCAGCTACAAACACCAAAGCCTATTTGGTGCTGTGGCACAATCACTTTTCTCAGTGAGCTGACCAGTATTTTACTTCTCCTCCAGCCTTCTGAGCCACTGTGGCAGAGTTATTTCCAAGTCACAGAGGTGTTCTCTGGAAAAACCTCTGAAACACATGACAGACTTATTAGAAGTCGTGGGAAGTTTTAACTTGCTGCTGTGTTTCTGTTCCCTGTGCATGCTCTGTGGTGCAGAAGTGAAGAAACATGTGCCTAGCTAGCGTGGGGGAATAGGAGAAGGTGGGTGGCAGAAAGGAGCCTACAGGGCCTGTCCTGGAGCAGTCTTAGATGGCTTTGGGAGCCAGGATGCTAGGCAAAATGAGGGGATGATGGAAAATGCAGCAGGGAATTGTGACAGAAAGGGCATCTACCTTTTGGCTTTTGGCTTGCAGAAGGAATGCTCTCCCCTAATTATCTTTCCTTGCTGCTCCTCATGACCTCATCTTTTGAGCGAGCTCCTTGGTTTCTGCTGGGAGAGATGATGTAGTCATGTATGAGGCCAGGATGGGGAGAGGACTCAAAAGTCTTTCTTGGGGGAACATTCAGTGGAAGAGTCCAACAGACATAGAGAAAAGAAAGTTTCAAAGCAAATCAATATTCAGCTTAGGAAATGCACAAGACCTCCCTAGTGTTAGAGTCTGTAATAGCCATGGTCTGAAGCACGAGAGGGCTTAGCAGAGGATGTGCTGATGCCAAGCAGGAACAGAAAGTCACCAATCTGGCAACAGCCCACAACCAGCAATGGCATGAGGAAACAACTTACACCAGCCCCCAGAGACAGAGCCTGAAGGAGGGACCTCCAGGTTCCGAAACAAGAAGTTACACAATCCATCATGTCTTCACTTCTACATCACCATGGGGACAGTTCTACCCCCCAACTCTGCTCCCTGAGTCAGGAAATACCTTCTGGCACCTTTGAATGTTGCTCAGCAGGACTGGAGGTGAAAATCAGCCTTTATGAAACTGCAGTCATCCCACGGGGTGTGCCATTGTGCTTCAGAAGTGCTGTTGTGATCTCAGAGAGGCCAAAGCCATCACAGCCTTTGCTGTGTGCATGGGGTCATGAGATTCCAGTGGCCCCCACTGCAGCAGCATCAGGGCAACTGGATTGACTGGTCCTGGTAAGGTGATCCTGCTCAGTCCCTTGTGTACATATGTTTCAAGGCAGTCATTACTTTGCACTACCTCAATAGCAGCCTCAATATCAAAGCCTGGCAGCACTGGGAGATGGTAGAATCATAAAATGGTTTGGGTTGCAAGGCACCTCCAAAAGTCATCTAGTCCAACCCCCCTGCAGTCAGCAGGGACACCCTCCACTACGTCATGTTGCTCAGAGCCTCATCAAGCCTGACTTCAAATATCTCCAGAGATGGGACTTTGAATAACTCCCTGGGCAACCTGTTCCAGTGTTCCACCACCCTCATGGTGCAGAACTTGTTCCTAACATCCAACCCAAATCTAATTTTCTCTAATTTCAAACCATTGCTCTTCGTCCTATCACTGCAAGCCTTTGTAAACAGTCCCTCTGCAGCCTTCCTGTAGGACCCCTTCAGGTATCAGAAGGAACAACTCCATCTCTCTCAGTCTGTCCTCACAGCAGAAGTGCTCCAGCCCCCTGATCATCTTTGTGGCTCTCCTCTGGACCTGCTCCATCAGGTCCATGTCCTTCCTGAGTCGGGGCCCCCAGTACTCCAGGTGAGGTCTCACTAGAGCAGGGTAGAGGGGCAGAATCACCTCTCTTGAGCTGCTGGCCACAGCATTGGCCTTCTGGGCTGCAAGTGCAAGAGATGACCAGTCAGGGTCACTCAACAGTCCCGAGACAGCACTGCAGATACGAAAGCTGGGTGAAGCACCTCAGGCAGCCCTGGGGACAGCAAGGAGAACATAAAGCTGCATGCAAAACTAGCAGCAGGAAAGCTTCAAACCAATCAGGCATTTTTCCTTTGGTCTTAATTGTTCTGCCCTGTGACATGATGCAAACAGCAACATTAAGCAGATGGCCAGCAATGAGGCTGTGTAACAAAACAGAAAAGCTGTTGGCCTGAAGCTTCTGACAAGGACCCATCAAGGGCCAGAAATAAAAGTGACCTCCACAGAGCTGGAAGTTGATTCCCCAGTGTCTCTTGTATTCCACATCTAAAAGCTACCTGAAAACCCCTGCCACTGGAGCAAGCCAGGTTATCCAGAGCCCTCAGCCAGCTCCAAGTATCTTCTACTTTCTGAGCCTCGAGGACCCTAAGGCACTCGCAGCACTGCTATTTGCTGCAATGGCTGCAGCCCAGCTCTCTGCTGGCTATATTTATCCCCATCCCCTCAGGAAGTGCCTTGGCAGGAGTTTGCAATGAAAGCCCTGCCCAGAGCACTCTTTGGCACGCCGCGAGCAGCCTTAAAATAGCGCAGTGACATACTGCAATAATTACTCATATTAGCACCGCTCATTGTGCCGTGTGCCGCGTCGTCCCCGCCGCATCCCGCCGCATCCCGCCGCCCGGGGGGATGCCAGGGGAGACCTGCCCTTTCCTAAAAGGCAAAGTTCAGTGCCAGGCTCCAGTCCCTGGAACCCGCACGGATCCTTCTCCTCCATCGTGCCAACAGAGAGCTGGCGCCGACGCGCCCAGTCGCTTCCAGACCCAAAGGCTGCAGGTGTGGAAGCAGGGAGTTTTGGCTCTGCTCTAGCCCAGCCCTGTTGGTTGAGAGGAACATTAACAAATATAAGGGTGAAAGCCTAACCAGAGGATAACTTTGAACCCACACCATTGGAGCAGGCTGCTTACTTGCCATTTGCTCGGTCTAACCTACTGTGATGGTTTGGGAGTTCCCCACCCCCCCACACTTTGTAAAATCACCCAGACTAGACTCAACCAGCTGGAAGTTAAGGACTGAAGCTCTATTTACAGCTCAGCACAATATACAAGCAGAGATATACACAATAGACAGGAATAGTTACAGAAATATACAAGTTAAAGGTAATACAGAAACACAAAACCCCTCCCAGAAATCAGAGTCCCCAGGAGGGGCTCCCACCCACCCTTCCACCTTCTTCCCACCCCTCTACCTTACCCCAGGGTTTGTCTTACACACAAGGTGAGTTTGGAGGATTGGCCAGGGGAGTTAGAGTGGTTAGTTAGATTATTCAGCAGAGAGGAGAAGGCAAGAAGCTAGAGAGACTGCGACTCTCCAAGTCCGACTGTCTTATCTATGTTTGTGTTCTTATTCTTATCCATCTCAGCAAGCCTATGAGTGAAGTAGACATCACCATTGTTTCCTTTTCACAGCCTATAATATAATTTTCTCCATTAAAATATTCCAATTAGCCTCAAACCAGCACACCTACATTGTCAGTTTTTTAATCCCCCTTGGAATAAATCTTGATGCAGATCTTCAGTAGATCTAAGATATGTCATGCTAACAGAACACCTCATTTTACCTGACATGGTAAGAATCATCTCTTAGTCAGGAGAGGGATGAGGAAGTGAGGACAGCTTTCCCCAAAGCTGATAGAAACCTCAGAGTTTCAATATTTTAGAGAAAAAAAAAAATCTCTCTTCAAAGGGAAAATAAAAAAATCTCCTTGGGTTGTTTGAGTTGTTTGAATTTGTTTGACTTGTGCAGGGTTCTGCACTTTGGCCACAACAACCCCAAGCAGCACTACAGGCTGGGAACAGAGTGGCTGGAGAAAGATAGGCAGAAAGGGACCTGGGTGTGCTGGTAGACAGTAGCTGAATATTAGCCAGCAGTGTGCCCAGGTGGGCAGGAGAGCCAATGGCATCCTGGTCTGGATCGGGAACAGTGTGGCCAGCAGGACAAGGGAGGTTATTCTGCCCCTGTACTCAGCACTGGTCAGGCCACACCTTGAGTCCTGTGTCCATTTCTTGCCCCTCAATTCAAGAGAGATGTTGAGGTACTGGAACATGTCCAGAGAAGGGCAATGAAGCTGGTGAGGAGCCTGGAGCACAGCCCTGTGAGGAGAGGCTGAGGGAGCTGGGAATGTGCAGCCTGGAGAAGAGAAGGCTCAGGGCAGACCTCATTGCTCTCTACAGCTACCTGAAGGGAGGTTGTAGCCAGGTCTCTTCTCCCAGGCTATCAGCAACAGAAGGAGGGGACACAGTGTCAAGTTGTGCCAGGGGAGGTCTAGGCTGGATGTCAGGAGGAAGTTCTTGACAGAGAGAGAGATTGGCATTGCAATGGGCTGCCCAGGGAGGTGGTGGAGTTGCTGTCCCTGGAGGTGTTTAAGAAAAGCCTGGATGGGGCACTTAGTGCCATGGTCTGGTTGATTGGGTAGGGCTGGGTGATAGGTTGGACTGGATGAGCTTGGAGCTCTCTTCCAACCTGGTTGATTCTATGATTCCATGATCTTAGTTCAAGAGGGACTGGGATCTACTTGAGAGAGTCCAACAGAAGTCTACAAGGACAATTAAGGGACTGGAGCACTGACTTATGAGGAAAGACTGAGAGACCTGGGGCTGTTTAGTCTGAAGAAGATTGAGAGGGGTCAAGAAGGAAAGACCAGGGACAGCCTCTGCTCACTTGTGCCCTATGATAGGACAAGGGGCAGTAGATGTAAACTATAGCACAGGAGGTTCGACCTCCTGTGGAGGAAGAACTTCTTTACTGTAAGGATCACAGAGCACTGGAACAGGCTCCCCAGGGAGGTTGTGGATTCTCCTCTGGAGGCTTTCAAGACCCATCTGGATGCATCCCTGTGCAACCTGCACTAGATAATATGATCCTGCTCTGGCAGAGGGGTTGGACTTGATGGTCTCCAAAGGTCTCTTCCACCCCCTAACAACCCCTGTGAATGTCTGCAGCACATACTTTCTACTGGTGGCAAAATGAGCCTTTGGGAAACATCTTTGCTGCTTGTGCCTATTTGCTTAAACTTTTTCAATTCCAAGAGCTCCATCTTAAAGCCCATCCAAGTCAGCACAAAGAATCCCAAAGACTTTAATGGGCTTTGGTTAAAATCTCAAGTCCTCTAGGACTGCTCATGGTTCCCCACAGTCATGGTCTACATGTTTCAAAAAGACACGGGCCTAGAATTAAGGATATTGCTGTTAACTGCTTAATTCCAGCTTCCTGAGAAGAGAGAATGCTGCAGTCCTTTCAGTGTCCTCCAGTTATGGTCCAAAGGCTCCTCTCAGTCTTTATTTTTAGTGAGTGCACTGTCACTCTGGGGAAAATTAGCACCTGCTAGCACACTTCACTTCATTTGCCAGTGCAAGATGTAGTCACCACAGAAAGTCACTCCCAATACATGTGTGCTAGCCCTTGGTACTTCCATAGTGTCATCTAAGCTGCTCCAAGACCTTCCTAAAGCTTAACTATGTCTTCATAGAAAGTTATGACTATGAAGACAGGTCTATGAAGTCAGGAGGTGGACCTGATGGAGCAGGTTCAGAGGAGGGCCACAGAAATGATCAGGGGGATGGATCTGCTCTGCTACAAAGACAGGCTGAGGGAGCTGGGATTGTTCAGCCTGGAGAAGAGAAGGCTCTGGGGAGACCTGATAGTGACCTTCCAGTACTTGAAGGGAGTATGCAAAAAGGATGGAGAGAGACTGTTTACAAAGGCCTGCAGTGACAGGACAAGGGGCAATGGCTTCAAACTAGAGAAAAGCAGATTTAAATTGGATGTTAGGAATGAGTTCTGCACCATGAGGGTGGTAGAACACTGGAACAGGTTGCCCAGGGAGGTGGTTGAGGCCCCATTCTTGGAGATATTCAAGGTGAGGCTCAGCAGGGCTCTGGGCAACCTGATCTAGTTGAGGACATCCCTGCTGACTGCAGAGTGAGTTGGACTAGATGATTTTTGGAGGCCACTTCCAACCCAACCCATTCTATGATTCTAACATCTCTCCTTTGCCCCCTTTTTAGGCTCAGTAAGTTCAAAGACATGGAGAGTTATCAGAGCATTCACAAAGAGCAAAGTATGGCTGCAGGAACAGCAGCAAATGGAATCAATGCACCAAGGCAATTTTTTTCATTAAGAAAACTCATTCAGGTCCCATGAGCTGGTGAATGTGCTCACAGCCACTTGTGGAACCATGATGCCATGGAAAAATGCTATTCCCAGCAAACATCTGGCTAAACACCACAACCTCCCATTAAGCAATCCTTATGCTTTTGTCGAGCTGCAAAACATCTTTCAGAATACATCACAGGATCACAGAATGTTAGGGGTTGGAAGTGACCTCTGGAGATCATCAAATCCAACCCCTCTGCCAGAACAGGATCATCTCATCTAGTGCAGGTCGCACAGGAACGCATCCAGACAGGTCTTGTAAGTCTCCAGAGAAGGAGACTCCACAACCTCCCAGGGAGCCTCTTCCAGTGCTCTGTGACCCTTACAGTAAAGAAGCTCCTCCTCGTGTTGAGGTGAGGCTTCCTGTGCTGTAGTTTATAATACATCAAAGAACAGTTCCAAAGCTGCCTTTCTCCAGCATGTCACCAAACCTACCTCGAAAGCACAATGAGCTCAGTATCTGCACTTGTAAGGTATCTGCCAAGCATGTCCTCACCAGCAAGCAATGCACTAGTCATATGGATTGGGTTTTTTTTTTTTTCCATGCATCAGCCATTATTAAAACTCTCTCCATTAATTCTGAGAGCTCCAGGACCTTCTGCCAAGGTCACCATTCATGGTTGAAAGGGCTGCTCGCTGAGTAATGAGTGCTGACTTCTCTGGAGATTTTCTTCTAAGTCATAATCAAACACAATCTTCTGTTAATTGCTTACACATACTTGGTGCATTAACAGGGGGAGCTTCAAAGCCATGTATATATGAAACCAAACACAAGTGAGGAAGGCAAAGCTCAGATATTAGCACCACACGAGGATTTTGTTGATGGCCTTTCTATCAAAGCCAGATCTGATTACTGACAAGGGGGAAATGTTTTATTTGGCATGAAGCCTTTGCTACAGAAGACCATGTCTCAAATGTGGTGCTGGACGGCTGCTCCTGTCCTAGCATAAATTCTTGCCTCTGAGTAGAGGTCAGAAATAGGCTCTTGCCCTTATTCCTGCTCCAGATCTTGCTGCCTGCTGAAAATTCACTCCTAAGCAGCTGATTTTGAAACAGAGTGGGGTGGTTAGTCACAAAGACTTCTCCTGTGATGTGCCACTTTCTAGGGCTCAGCTTGCCTTCCCACACTCCAAAGTGCATGGAGTCTAAGGGAGTACTGTCAGGAGCAAGCAGAACCTCACCAAACCAAGGCAACCCACTCACATAGCATCCCCCCTGCCCATAAGGCTGGGTTGTTCCAGCTACTGAAAACTGATCGGTCAGCTTGGCAGTTACCAGGGATGGTTCTCAGCCTTATCTCACCATGGCCTCTGGCTGAACAAAAGGTGATGGCACAGCTGATCAGTCTGTCCCTGTCCTAAGCCACACCTTAGCTCCCCTCCCCAAAAAACTTCCTCAGGCTGACTTGTGATCCAGAGGAACTGATAACCTCTGCTGGAGCACAGCCCAGAGCAGGAGATGGCACTGACAGTTCCAGGCATTAGCAGAGCTCAGCAAGAACCCAGGAAAGGTCAGTGTTCAGGAGAACATCTGTCTTGGTCTCTTACATGCCAGTTACACCAGAGAGCCTGCACAATTCTCAGCCTTCTCCTGCTGCTATCAGTCCTCTGCTCTTAAGGTCACTTAATGTACTCACAAAAGAGGACCTTCTGGAGCTACCATACTCAAATTCAAATGTCTCAGCTGAGGCTACAGGCCACAATCTCACACCAGTTAGACAGGACCAGACATCTTTATATGTCTTAGGACTTTGCTGCTTAGGTATGCAGAGGGACAACCTCTAGTCCCCATAAGGAAATCCAGAGGGTGCAGTGATGCAGAACCATCAGAGCTTGCCAAAGTCTGTCATTTTCCCCTCTTTTTCATGTTTTCCCTTGGAGACACTGGTGCATGAGTACTTCAGACCCTTGAACTGACCAGAGAGTAATTTCAGTGGGTGCTTCATCTTCAAAAGAGGTCAAGGTCCCAGAGAAGTATAAAAGAGATGCCTGGGCCTCTTCTCCTTGCTTATGCTTTATGGTCCTTCTGTAGGTTAACAGATTTTTCTAGGTTTACCACAATCCATATTACATTACTTTTCCATTCCCAGTTTCAAATTATACTGCTTCTCTCCCTAAGCTCATAAAGTTCTTTTTAAAAGCTCATAAAATTTCACCTGTGTACCTTTATGGCTCTCAGGATATGAACTAAACTCAACTGATTTAGTTCTATTTAGCACTGCTGAACTTCATGATGTATTTCACCACACTACCTTTCCAGGAGGAACAGCTCACTTCCTTCTCCTTTCCTCTTGCTGAGTTCTTCCAGCACAGAATCACAGAAGGTTAGGGGCTGGAAGGGATCTTGAAAGCTCACCCAGTCCAACCCCCCTGCCAGAGCAGGATCACCTATAGCAGATCACACAGGAACACATCCAGGTGGGTCTTGAATATCTCCAGAGAGGGAGACTCCAGAACCCCCCTGGGCAGCCTGTGCCAGCCACTAAGTACAGAACACTAAATCCTTTTCTTTTCTTTTTTTTTTTTTTCCTGGTGTGGAAATCTCACCAACTGAAAATGTACATCAGAGTCTACACCAACAGATAGGTTAGTTTCATGGAATGGTTTGGGTTGGAAGGGACTTTACAGATCATCTAGCTCCAACCCCCTACCATGGGCAAGGACACCTTCCACTAGAACAGGTTGCTCAAGGCCTCATCCAACCTGGCCTTGAACACCTCCAGGAAGAGGACATCCACAACCTCTTTGGGCAACCTGTTCCAGTGTCTCACTACCCTTACTGTAAAGAATTTCTTCCTAATCTCCAGTCTAAATCTCCTGTCTTCCATCTTAAAGCCTTTGCCCTTTGTTCTATCACTCCAAGCCCTCTCCCCAGCTCTAAGATCTTCCTGGAGCCTTCTCTTCCTCAGGCTGAACAGCCCCAACTCTCTCAGGCCATCCCCATAGGGGAGGTTCTCCAGCCCCTTAAATCATCTTTGTGGCCTCCTCTGGACTCCTTCCAGCAGTTCCATGTCCTTATTATGTTGGAGGCACTAGAACTGGATGCAGGATTCCAGGTGGGGTCCCAGCAGAGCAGAGGGGCAGAATCCCCTCCCTGTGCTGCTGCTCTCCCTGCTTTGGATGCAGCCCAGCACACAGCTGCCTTCTGGGCTGCCAGTGACCGTTGCTGGCTCGTGGGGAGTTTGTCACCAACTGACACCCTCAAGTCCTTTTCCTCCAGACTGCTCTTGAGCCACTCCTCACCCAGGCTCTATTTGCACTTGGGATTGACCCAATTCAGGTGCAGATTTCCTGCCTCTCTCCCAGCCCTCATGTCTGTGACCATCCATACCATATCATCATAGAATCATTGAATAGTTTGGGTTGGAAGGGACCTTTAAGGATCATCTGTTCCAAACCCCCTGCAATGAGCAGGAACACCCTCAACTAGATCAGGTTGCTCAGAGCCCCAGAGAACCTGACCTTGAATGTTTACAGCTGTGGAGCATCTACCCCTGCTCAGGGCAACCTGTTCCTAGTTTGCTCCCTGTACTTCTTTCCAGAAGGGAAAAGAGGTGCTGCTGATAGAACTGCTATTCCACATTTCCATGAGGCAGGCAGTGCAGGTTTGGAAGGTCTCAGTTTTGGTCCCCTCTCCTGAGATGATCTTTCAGTGCTCCTCTGGGACCCTCCACACTAGCCTCTTCTGAGTATCTGCACACAATAAGCCAGAGCACACCACAGATCCCAATTAGCATCATGTTCTGAAAGCACTACCCTGGCTGGTTACCACAACCCACACACACACATAGTTCTGGTTTGGAGGTTTTCTAGGGGGGTGACACAAGAAAAAAAAAAGGAGAAACCCAGAGAAAAATAATATTGATGTGCCAAGGCCATAGCTTGACAAAGACTTAAGCCAAGAGCTATGGTGTGGGTGCAGCCAGGCTGTTTCAGAAGGATTCAGCCTCCAGCACTACTGAGGCCAAATATTACATACCCCTGTGGTCTGGGGACACCCTGACCAGGAGTGGCTGCCTTCAAGAACAGAGACAGACAACAAGAAAGTTCCAACATCAAACCCAGCTCCAACAAGCCCTCAAATCCATGGCAGCACCTTGCATCTCTGAACAGCCTGAGAGGATTCCTTGGTACAGCAAACCTAGGTCAGACTTCTCTTGGTCTAGCCGAGGTTGCACTTGGGTTGGGGCAACCTTTAATATCAGTCCAGGTTGGAGGATGATGATATTGAGAGCAGCCCTGCAGAGAAGGACTTGGGAGTACTGATGGGTGAGAAGCTGGACAGGAGCCAGCGATGAGCACTTGCAGCCCAGAAGGCCAATGGCAGCCTGAGCTGCATCAAAAGCAGCATGGCCAGCAGATGGAGAGAGGGGGTTCTGCTCTGGGGATACCTCACCTGGGGTACTGTGTCCAGCTCTGAGGAACCTAGCAAAAGAGAGACATAGACCTGCTGGAGCAGGTCCAGAGGAGGGCCACACAGATGATCAGAGGGCTGGAGCAGCTCTGCTGCAAGGACAGGCTGAGGGAATTGGGGCTGTTCAGCCTGGAGAAGAAAAGGCTGTGGGGAGACCTTAGAGATACTTTTCAATATCTGAAGTGGACCTACAGGAAGGCTGGGGAGGGACTCTTTAGAAGGGCTTGTGGTGACAAGATGAGGGGCAATGGTTTGAAACTGGAACAGAGGAGATTTAGGTTGGACATCAGGAGGAAGTTCTGTACAATGAGAGTGGTGAAATACTGGAACAGGTTGCCCAGGGAGGTGACAGAAGCCTCATCCTTGGATGTTTATAAGGCCAGGCTGGATGTGGCTCTGAGCAACCTGATCCAGTGTGAGGTGTCCCTGCCCATGGCAGGGGGGTTGGACAAGATGATCTTTGAGGTTCCTTTTCATTCCTGACAATTCTGTGATTCTGTGGTTCAAGATCAGACTCAATATGTCCCTGGGCAGCCTGCTCTAGTTGGAAGTGTCCCTTCTGACTTCAGGGGCATTGGACAAGATGCCCTTTGAGGGTCCCTTCCAACCCAATGCAATCTGTGAATCTGTGCCCAAAGAGGTCTTAGCCAGCAGAGGACCAACAGCAACCATACACCTGATAATGATATCCACAAAGTGAGACAGTAGCCAGGCAGAAACCCAAAGCTAGAGGCAAAGTTTATCTAAACACATTGGAGTTGCCATGATTTCTTTTCCCATTTTAGACAAGACCATGAAAACAGTTTTGATCTTTAGCCCTTTATTTCCTTTATGGCTGGAACATGAAGTGAATCAACATTTCAAGACCTCAAAAATATTTTGATTTGCTTTTGGTATTTGCTTATAAAAATGGTTGGAGTTTGCCAGGGAGTGGAGGAGCTGGGCTATTTTTTGCTGCTTGGGGAAGGAATGAATTTGCAAGGGGTAGAACAGGAACTGGCTCCAGACTTTCCAGCTTTGTGGTTCATTCTCTCTTGGTTTCATAGTAAACTAGGCTTGGTTTTGTAGTTTCATTGGGCTGGAATGATCCTGTGCTGCTTAATTTCTCACAGCCTGGTGACTCTGAAGCAAGTGTTCAGCCCCAGTAGCCTCACACCTTGGCAGTACCCACTTCTGCGCAGTCCTGACCTTCACAGAAGGAGCACAATCGCTCTCCCACATGCCCCTTGTAGGTCACATTGCTGCCATGGGAGCAAGGGCAGTGGCCATGCAAAGCCATAGAATCATTAAGGTTGGAAAAGATCTCTAAGATCAGCACCACAGCCATTAAACCATGTCACAAAATGCCATGTCCACACATTTCTTGAACACCTCCAGGCACAGTGACTCCACCAGCTCCCAGAGCAGCCTGTTCCAATCCTTGACCACTCTTTCAGGAAAGAATTTTTTCCTTATCTCCAACCTAAACCTCCCCTGGTGCAAATTGAGGCCATTTCCTCTTTCTATCACTAGGTACTGGGAAAAGAGACCAACCCCGGCCTCACTCCAACTCATTTCAGGGAGCGGTAGAGAGCAATGAGGTCTCCCTTCAGCCTTCTCTTCTCCAGCATCCTACATGATGGGCAGGGATCATGATCCACTTGCTCTTGAGTGGGAGGCAGCATGTCCTGTTGCCACTGTAAGCACAGAGCTGATTTGCTTCAGCTAAGAGTGTTACATAGGATAAAGTCTGATGGAGGGAAAGGATCACCCTGGTGTGGAAGGGTCTGCTTTTTCTTCTCCTAAAAGTAAAAAAATAAACCAAAAAAACCCAAACCAAACAAAACAAAACAAAAAAAACCCTGCCCCTATGCACTTGTCCTCTCCAGAAAGATCTGAAACAAGGACTGGGCTAAAATCAAGACCCCAGGTATGAACAGCTCTGAAGTTAGGAGAGAATCTCCTCTCCTAAGATGTGCCATCTTAAAATCCTCTCTATAATAACCAAAATCCTAGATTCCAAGCAGAAGTGGAGTTGAGTATGTTACATCCAGATACAGATCTTAATTTAGCAGGATTTGGCTGTGGGAAGTTACTGATGTGGGACACCAGACCTCAAAACTCCCTGCTTTTCTTCAGTGCCACGTGCACTGAGACACTTCAGTATAAAGACTCTCACCTAGGATACTTTAAAGTGAGAAGAAATAAAATCAAACATGCACCTGTCTCCTCTCCTTTGGTTTTACACAGCAGACCCCTCCCATTAAGATTCTCACATTTCTGGTCCTGCTTCCCTGGAGGTAGGTGTTTCACTGCTGTCTCTTCTGCTCAGTTGATATTGCTCTTTTAAAGGCTCTACCACTTTCTTTAGGGAAGAGATAGATTTGCCTTAATAAATTGACCAAGAGCCCTTTCATCAGAGGTCACACAGCTGGCTGGACCTGGGACCAGGAGGTCAGCCACACTCATCAGGTCATAGAATCACCAAAATTGCTTTGGTTGGAAAAGACCTGTAAGGTTATCAAGTCCAACCATCAACTTAAGACCACCATGGCTGTGATGGTTTGGGAGTTCCCTGCCCCCCCCCCATGCTATGAAAAATCCCCCAGACTAGACTCAGCCAGCTGGAAGCTAAGGACTGAAGCTCTATTTACAGCTTAGCACAATGTACAAGCAGAGATAGACACAATAGACAGGAATAGTTACAGAAATATACAAGTTAAAGGCAATACAGAAACACAACACCCCTCCCAGAAATCAGAGTCCCCAGGAGGGGCTCCCAACCACCCTTCCCCCTTCTTCCCCCCCCTCTACCTTACCCCAGGATCTGCCTTATGTGCAAGGTGAGTTTGGAGAGGGGTTAGAAGCAGAGTGGTTAGTTGGGTTACCCAGCAGAGAGGAGAAGACACACCAGCTCCCAGAGACTCTCTTATCTATATTTGTGTCCTTGTTCTTATACACCTCAGCAAGCCTGTGAGTGAAGCACACATCACCATTGTTTGCTTTTCACAGCCTATAATCTAATTATTTTCATAAAAATATTCCAATTAGCCTCAAACCAGCACAACAGCCTAGTGGCCAGATGTGCCATGTCCACACATTTTTGGAACACCTCCAGGGATGCTGACTCCAACACCTCCCTGGGCAGTCTGTTCCAATGCCTGAACCCTCTTGTATCAAAGAGGTGCAGCCAACAACATCCTAGGTACAGGAGGAAGATATCACCTACAGCTGTTCAGAGGCTTTCTTGAGGTCCTGCTCCCAGAGGTGCCATCTGCACTGCAGCGCTGAGATGATGGGGGTCAACCTGATCCAAGTCGTGGGCTGAAAATGTGCAGTCAAAGAGCAGCTAAGCCAACTCTGACTGCTCTTCACAGCATCCCTGCTGGAGGTTATCCCCATCTCAGACCTGCACACTCACGGAAAGCACTTGTCTCAAATCATGTCCTACTCACAAAACCCCGTGGCTGTTTACACGAGTGTAGCTCACATGGCTTGGGGTCCTTACCACACAGCCATACCACATCTAAAAGAATTAAAATACTCAGGGGATGTCAGTGATCAAAGAATGGGTTAGGTTGGAAGGGACCTTAAAGATCATCTAGTTCCAACCCCCCTGCCACGGGTATAGGGACACCTTCAACTAGACCAAGGTGCCCGATGGCTTGTCCAGCCTGGCCTTAAATGCACCATCAGATGCTGTAACTTCTTCAGCAAGCATAGATGCAGATGGGAAAACATGTGTGTGCACAGACCTGGTGCCATCCTCTCAGTCACTGCTCTCCATCATGTCCTCCTCCTCATCCTGGCAACCTCCTCCTGCTTTAAACTAACATCAGTGCCCTGAGTCACAGCTGCAACAGCACAGTACTCACAGGCTGCACTCTGCTGCATCATCTTGAGCAAGGTAGGATCACAGAACGGTTTGCATTGGAAGGGACCTCTAAAGGTTACCCAGTCCAACCCCTTTTGCAGTAAGCAGGGACATCCTCAACTGGATCAGGTTGCCCAGAACCTCGCCTTGCATATCTCCAGGGATGGGGCCTCAACCACCTCTCTGGGCATCCCGTTCCAGTGTTCCACCAGCCTGACTTAGTGAGATTAACCAGTGGCCTGGCTATTGGAGCTGCTCCCAGAACTGGCTGTAGATGTGAATGGATGTAAATCTCCTAGCAGAATTGTAGGTCCCACACCATCTGGGGGATGGTGGGACATGGAACTGTTGGAGT
>WBNM01021441.1:216131-276639 GCA_013399055.1 Ramphastos sulfuratus | reverse complement strand
AGACATGAGGAAGAAATTCTTACCTGTGGGGATGAAGACCCACTGGAACAGATTGCTCACAGGAATTTTGGTGGCTCGAAGCCCAGCATATTCCGGTAATGATTTATGCTCTTGTAATATGCCTAGTAGGCACTTTGAAGGTCAATCTAGTTAGCTATTTTTTATTTTCTAAGCTATTGTTTTTGTTTGATTTTGGCAGATATAGCTGATCACCTCTATACACCGTATTTAAATGGTAACTGTAGTACCTATGCAAGCAGTGACTAAAACATGCAGGTGCATGCCATCTTAGAATGCAGTACATGCAATGCGAAGGGATAAAAAGGTTCAGATATCATTGGAGTAACAACTTAATTTTAAAGATCAGGAGAAATCCAGAGGAAACAAATGCCTGTGCTGGTGAAATGGGAAAACAATAACCTACTACTATTTTTTTAAAAAGCTGAACTAATCATTTATTCTTCGTCTTGAATAAATCAAGGCAACAAAACTGTGAAGATTTCTGTTCTCTGAGTGGTTAACTACTAAGTAATTTTGGCTTCAATACTCCCATTTTTAAAAATGACCACTTTAAAGATGCTCTATAAAATGAAATTTGACAAGTGTTAATAAATGGTGATAATTCCATAGGAAGAAATGCAATACTGTCCTGAAACTTTTGCCATATGCCATCAGCATCAGTACTGTTATGTATCCTATTTCATTATTTTCAAGCATAGGAAGTATGATGATAGTACACCTCTTTAAAGAAATGAAGACACTTTTAATAGTATACTTAGTCCAAGCTGTCTTCCTGGCTAAGTAATGTTATTCCAGTTGTTTTCATCATGCTTTTCAGAGAAGTACTTCTTGCATTTTTGTTTTCTTTAATAGTTGTACCATCTTAAGTTCTTACATTTTCCTTGTAACTAGTTAAACAAGAATTGCTTGTTGAACAATAATTTTGTATGAGTAGCATCAAAACATAGGTGTATACTGCTGGGAAAGTGTTGTGCTGTCTTATCACAGGAGAAGAGAGGAGAAACTAGAAAGCTAGTGACCCTTAAAGGATTAAAACCCCCAGAGTTTCATAACAGGCATAAGGAGAGCAGAAAGGGAAACAACAAGAGAGGGAGGGAAAGGAGTGTCAACTTGCATCTTTAAACTGGTAAATGGTACTAGAACATCAGCCTCTCCACTATCAGCAATGATTGAAATAATTCAGGAATTCAGAACTCATCTGTACATGTGTCTTCAATTGTAGCCTTTGGCATAGATTTATATTATCCGTCCCTTGGGCACGGAATTTCATTTCCCTATTTGCTAAATGAGAACAATTTATCCTAAATCAACGATAATCAGAGTAAACACTATTATTAATTTATTGTTTCCAGACTAGGGAAAAACAGTAAAATGAAGCTCTCTTCTTTTATCAGTGCTTTCCCTACCCCTTTTGCCCTGAGGATCCTATTAGCAGAAAGCTGAGCAACTCTGTTTCACCAGAAATAAATTATGCCTCACTTTTTAAATGTAACTACTGAAGGGTTGTAAAGATTAGAAATACGTTTGAACCCACTATCACTTGATGTTGTTTTCCTTGATGTTCTGAGCTTCTTTAGGGGAATGAAACAACATGTTCTTTTGAAAGCAAAGAGCAGAGTTGCTTTAAAAGAACACCAGCACAGATTTTGGTTGATGTAGAAAATAATTCAAAATCTGTACAGAAATATTTAAAGTAATATATAGGCAGCCTGAAAGAGAGCTGTCAGAATTTCTGGCATGTGTTAAGAGTCAGAATGTTTGCAGGGCAAATAGGTGGCAGAACCAGTCACCCTCATTTTTTAAATGATTAGAAAACCGCAATTCCCCAGAAACAGGAGGCTAATTCTCACTTTCTTCACAAAGGAGCTAAGGATGAAAAAACACCTTTTAATTAATAAACACTGCTGGCACTACTTTGGTAACAAGCTGCTGTAAATGAAACTCTTAATTGCCTCAGAACAGTATTGTATACAAATTCATTTTACTCTTTAAAGTGCTGTTCTTTGTTGTTGCTATTTTACATTTTTGTTGGAAATAGAAGTAGCTCTGCCAGCCTCCTTGTCACTGAAAGCAATTCCTATCAGCTCTCCATTTGTGGGGAGCACTGAGGTTAAAAAGTAACTCAAAACATTCCCTGAAGCCCTTATGATAACTAGAATAGATAGCTCTCAGCACAAGCTAAATCCAAGCTAAATTAAACTGCATATAAAGCTTCTGTTAATGAACTTATGCTTGACGTTCTGTAATGAAACTGTTTGATGAAAGAAAATAGGAAAAAAGGTAAGAGTTAAGTTGTAAAATAAATACATAAGGAGAGTGGCTGTGTATATTTGTGTATTTATATTTGACATTTTGGCTCAAGCCAAAATGTGAAAAATATTTGGTACTCTTTTATTGATGTAGATAGTGTAGGGGGTGGGTTTTGTTGTATTTTTGTCCCCTGTGAGAAGTGTTTTGAGATACTTATTTACTATTCAGGTGAACAACTTCTGGCTGTAATTGTCAGAGACTTTGAGTTAGGCAGGAGCTGTGTCTTGTTCATGTGTCAAAAAAACACCAAAGAAACATAACTGGCATGAGAGCATTTTGAATATGTGAAGTCATGATTCTTTGGGTTTTAAATTCCCTGAACTCTTACTTCCATTATTAAAAAATATAAAGCTGTAGTTAGTTGTAATTTGTGAAGCATGCTTGCATTGAGCCAATAAGGAAAAGACTTAGATGAATCTGTATTTCAGGACTGAAGAGACTAAATAAAGGGAAGTGAGGAAACATTTTCTTATAGACATGTTCAAAGCTATTAGAGTGAGTTTGGTTATGGGAAAACTCGTAGCAAGATACTGGACACACAAACAATCTGTGTAATAATCTTTAAATGTATGTGGTAAGTGCTGAATTTAGGATATTTATATTACCTTGAAGTTGACACCTGACATTAGGATGCTTGCTTTTTTTTTTTTTTTTTTTTTTAGAATTACTGAATGTGTAGTCGCCAGTTGTGAAGAGGGCAGAAGAAAAGTTTGGTAAGTAGTAACACATTTGCTTTTTTGTCTGGACTGCACAATGTATGTTGTGAAGGAAAAATATTTGAAATTGTAATTACTTGATCTGATGGTCAAAATGTTCAGCAAAAAGTTATTTCTGCTCTTCAGCAGTGAGTTTTGCTGGGAATTTCCTCCTCCCCCTGGAAATGGGGCTTAAGTGCAAAATAGATTGTAACATTCAGCTTTTGCACAAAAGAGGCACTTAGACTTGATAATAACAGTCTTGGACACATTGGTTTATAATGGGATCAAGTACAAAGATGTAGTGGTATTGATTTTTCCTGAATTATTGGGTGAAAATCAGACACAGAATTAAAGGACACTCATCATTTTAAATTTATTGGCTGAGATTATGAATGTTTTCCTGGCACAGAATGCATACCTGCCAGTCAGGGGATCCAGTAGCTTCTTGTTTATGTCATCCATGTAGGATATCTTCTAGTAGCGGGACTTAGTGAAGAGCTAGGATCCCACAGGGATCCTTACCTCTTACACCTCCCTTCAGGTGTGATCTTGTTGCTTTAAAGTCAGCACACAGATTTGAGAAGTAATGATCATTGCTATTCCAAATTGAAGTGCTTTGTAGACAGTAGACTAGGTGCAGCCTTTCAAATTCCCACAACAGATGGAGTAAGAAGCTATACTGCAGAATATTCTGGAGTAGTTGAGTTATGACAGATTTGGTGATAGAGTACTACTTTCAGGTAGGTAGAGTGAAACATAATAATTAATTCTCCAATCATATAAAAGTGGCTTTTTGACTCTTAGTGTTACAAGGTGAGATGAATGCCCCTTAGTGTTGGAAAGGTTGCTATTTCTACAAAAATTTTGAATGTTTGCTAATAATAGGAAAATTAATGTGACACTTGTACTCTGATAGCTGAGACACCACGTTCTGGAGTGTGAGAAAATAGATGACAAACCATTGAGGTCAGAAGATCATGATCTTTTTTCCTCATATTTGCCTTAGAAAAACAACATGTTTGAAACACCAGGGAAGTAGGAATGTCATTTCCTATGTTTATTATTCCACATCTAACCCTCAATGTTGATATTATTCTTCTTCTTTTCCTTTTTCTAATGCTTCTAAAATATAGTATGGTAGTGTGCTAGCTGCTGAAAGCATGTTTCGTCATATCCGAAACATTATTAAAAGGAACAGCAACACAAATATTGTATAGACAAGAACACATTAGTATCTTGGCAAAGATAGCATAAGGTGCAGTTTCAAGACTAGCACAGGCAATTCTGAGTGTGTGCTGCAGTCAGAATGACTTTGATCTCCTCAGTTCTGGCCTCTTCTTCCTTCTCTCTACTTACAGTAGCAATTGTGAGGGTGCAGTAGCCCAATCAGATGAAGCAAAAAACACCACTACCAAAAACCCAAGCCACTCCACCAAGACAATCTGTCATTCAGAAACTGTAAAATTTCCTTCTTTAGGTTTTGATTTGATATTACTGAGCAATTGTGCAGTCAGTATTGCCAGTGCAAGGCAAGGTCAGAGAGGCATACAGCAGCACATAGGAACACCAGCTTTGAGTACTCCTAGATCAGCCTGGGATCCTTTGTGGAACTGCTTCTGAAAATGCTCTGAAGTCAACAAAATCCCAAGAACTTCTCCATGAGTTACAATAAGTTTTGAATACATGTTAGAGTTACTCCATATGTCTCTGTGATTTAGCTTTCTGTAGGATACAGTTTGTTGGATACTTTCTATAGGATACAGGTTTAGTTTAATCAGAGTCCAGCAGTAAACAGAAATGGTATTAGTGGTGGTCCTTCTTTGAGTAGCACTTTTAAAGTATTGCAGTTATGATTAGGTGCAATTCCCCCCCAATGTTTCAAATGTCACCCCCAGTCACCTAATAAGTTAGAGTCATAAAGTTGGCTTGAGGTTTTCACTAACCTTCACATTTACTGTTTTATAAAGCAGAATTAAAAAGGCACAGTTAAGGTACTTTTGTTAACATTTCAGCTTTAACTTGCACATTGGACATTTGTTTGTCTGACAGGTTTAAATACATTTGTATATGAGGAAATTTAATGTTTATATGAATGCTTTTTCTGAAAAAGTCTGGGAGCAGCATAAACCCCCAAGAACTACATATTTAAAAACAACCAAGGTGATGATTATAAACTACACAATGTTTCTGTCTTGGTGCCTAGCAGGCAGAAGTCTGCAATCCAGAATAGGTCCATAACCATTTATGTTCAAGGTCATTACTGTAAAGATAGCAAATATATTTTGGAGTTATCTTTAAGATGATTAGGACTGTTGGAAACTTGAGTCCTGACATTATCTACATAAGGAATAAAATGTTAAATATGAACCTAGGCATGTTTGTGACATTTCTTATTTAAGATAGCTTTTCATTAAATAACTCTACTGTCGATCCATGAATGAAAGATAAACTGATAAATAAATATACAGACATGTATATTACAGAATATTTTACCATTGCTTTGTTCCATGAGAAGTAAAAATCTAGCAAGTAAAAAAACCCCACAAACTTATAAAAGAAGCATTCTGGGAAATACCTGTCTTAAAAAGGACTGTAGTCTAAAAGACTTCATCCAAAATTAAAGGAAGAAAGAAAAAAGAAATACAATACATTTACAAGAAAAATCTTACAGTGTGAGCACACATCTCTTGCTATAGTCTTTTGTCCAGTGTAGTCAGTGGCAAAATGCTCATATTAGTAATACTACAATTTAATCATTTTAATGAGGGCTTTTCCTGTTGAGACTTCGTAAATACAAATCCACAGTTGTTTGTAACTGAGTCATTTATGCTGTGTATCAGTCAAGTTTCAGTGATACACTGGTGATGAAATTTTAGAGTGACAGAAAAGAATATTTCAGCTTAAAGAATATTTTATCTTAAATTATGTATCAGGTGAAGCTACATGTGTAAAATAAATGCTTCTCATATCAGGGGTAACTCTTATGATTAGTGTAGGTAGAACAGTCTCATCATTTAGTGTTACATATCACAGTAACATGAGCATGGATAGTAGTGTTTTTAAAGAGCTAGAGCTGATTTCGATTATAGAAAGTAATTTAAAATGTTTTTCACTCAATTCTAAATCAAAAGAAGAGATATATAAAAAAAATTAACAGAATGCTGTCTGCAAACCACCTACTGTACAGGGATGTCTTCCTGTGCTGGTTTGAGCTAATTGGAATATTTTAATAGAGAAAATTATATTATAGGCTGTGAAAAGGGAACAATGGTGATGTCTACTTCACTCATAGGCTTGCTGAGATGGATAAAACTAAGAACATAAACATAGATAAGACAGTCGTCATCTCTTGGGCTGTCTAGCAGTTTCTGGCTTCTCCTCTGCTGAGTAACCTCACTAACCACTTTCCTTCTAACCCCCCTGGCTGATTCTCCAAACTCACCTTGCGTGTAAGGCAAACCTTGGGGTAAGGCATAGGGGTGGAAAGAAGGTGGAAGGGTGGTTGGGAGCCCCTCCTGGGGTCTCTGATTTCTGGGAGGGGTGTTGTGTTTCTGTATTACCTTTAAATGGTATATTTCTGTAAATATTCCTGTATATAGTGTATATATCTGCTTGTATATTGTGCTAAGCTGTAAATAGAACTTCTTTCCTTAACTTCCAGCTGGCTGAGTTCTAGTCTGGGTGACTAGAAGTTCAAGTTCAGAGAAGAGGGTTACTATTAGTTTTCAGTAGAGTAACAGAATATTAAATATCCAACAAAAATGTTACATCATTCTTCCACCGAAGAAGTTTCCCTGCAGTAGAAGTGAATCAGAATTTGATGAGGAAGATGGAGTGTGGTGTTGTACTTGCATGAGGTGCAGTTATTTAGATCTCCATAAACATAGTTTGGAGATGTCACTCTTGTTTAGCTGAGGTTGGGCAGCTATTGAAAGGCAAGTGAATATGCATGTGAAAGAGAAATCAGTATGTAACCAAACAGAACAAATAATATATTGGTAATAAAAGGAGGATGAAAACAAGAAAATATTTCAGGTTCATTTTTTAAAAATTTGGTTTGGTTCTTTGACTGTTGGGGTTTTTTTTGGTTTTTTTTTTTTTTTGCTCATTGTTTGCTTTGTTTTGTTTATTTATTTTATTCTTTACTGTAGAAAACATGTTGGGGGAGAAATCTAAGGTAGCCTGTGAATGCAGAATTCTTTCTTTTGCAATGGCACTGATTTGGCAGCAGTGCAGGGACTGCTGCTCACTTCCTAGAGCAATATAACTGAAGTTATTTAATGAAATGCTTGCTTTGTATTGGCTTTCTGAAAATATCTTGGGACTTTCTTATGTGTAGTTCCTCGATACTAAGTGAAAAGGCTGTTGAAATGCAAAGGTTGAATTGACTGCCTACTGCAAGTCACAGTCCTGTGCAGTAATGTGTAGCTTATAAATTATGGTTAGCTGTATTGGAACTATACAATAATCCAGCAGTGACAGGCAGCTGTAGTTTAGGCATAGTTTATAGTGCAATTACTGCACTCTAACTTTATAGCTGGGAATGTTGGAAATAATATTTCAAATACACTCAAATTTGGGCATATTAAAGATGCCAAATCCCAATCCTGAGTGCTGTGAATATATGACAGGGTCAAAGTCATGTTTCCTGAATATCCCTAGATTTTTGTTCCAGTTCTAAACTTCAAGGTTTAAACTGACAGGTACATCTTAGTATTATGAACCTGGAATAGTTCATGTGTGTGTGAAATATATAGTGTTAAGTAAGATGTGAAAAACATAACCTAACTTAATCACTATGCTATTCCCTTTGGTTTTCATCATGAGAATTTTTTTCATTTCTGTTGCAGTAGAAATTACAATTTAACAGCAAAAACCTGATTGTATTAGGTGCTGTATATAAGTAGAAAAAAATTTCTGTCCGGAAGAATTTAATCTGCAGATAGACAACAGATTTTACTGTTACCATGTTTAATACCATGGAATTTTGTGGAGTTACATGACTTTTGAAGTATGTTATGAAATGGTTTTAATCTTTTGGTTTTTCAGTCCTTGAGTAAGGACTAAGTTTATGTATTTCAGACTAGGAGGCTTTAAATACACAGAAATGTTTTATATTACTCATGTAATCAAAGCATCTTACTATTCTCATTGGATTAAAAAAACTCCACACTATTCTGTGATAACATTAAGTGTTTTCCAGTAGCTGTTTTCACACAGGTAGTTACTAGAAGTTGGATTGGTTTTTGTTTTTTGATGGTGTTTTTCAGTTTTGTGTGTGTTTGTTTGTTTGTTTTCTCTAGAAGGAGTGGGAAATCCTGTAAAAGGAGTGGGGTGGAAAAGGAAGTGGGTTTTAAAGAAGAAGGATGGTATCCTAGTCAACTGCATCATGCATGACAAGGGCATGATAGCGCATCATGACAAAGAGAAAAGTGGAGTAATTTAGTAATTTAGTGTAATCATATGTTTAGAGAAACACAATAAGTAAAAGGACTAATGAATTCAGGTACTAAGGGTTTATACCCTGTTCTTAGCAGGGTCCTGTAACTGAGTAAGCATCATTTTGCTATGTAATAATAATACTACATCATCTCCATTTTGTTTTCAGTCTTAACTATTTTAAACTGCATGTTCATTGGGTCAAAAGCTAATGCATATTGTGTGTGTGAACAGTAACCTCTTACAATGAGTGTATTTATCTTAGCTGCTTAAATAGCTCCAATGCCATATCCTCCTAATCATTGCTGGTGACTTTTGGCACTTGTAGTGTAACCATGACTTAACAACAGCCGTAGGATTTGGTATATATATAACTTAAATGTGTCTTCTGTATAGCTGGTATCTGTCTAAGATGAATAGTATGCTTCCCTCGTAAATAGAGTTTAGCAAAACTATACTATCATTTGAACATGGTAGTTGTGTTCCTGTTCTCTTGCTTTAGTCTAAAGACCCTTTTTTAAAAGGGCAACAAGGAGAAGGGAGGGTGTTGTTGAGTAACAGTAGTGAGAAATTCTCTTCCTGTTCCAACCTCTCACTAGAAGAATCCCTTTTTTCATTACCTCTACCAGTGGAAGTGGAGCATTACGGATTAAATACTGGGACACAGCCTGTCAGCTCAACAAGGAGTATGTGTAGCATACTCCTTAAAAACTTAAAGGTTACTTTAAGGTTTGGAATACGAGCACAAGATGCAGATTCTTTTAAAAAAACAAATAAGATGGTTTCTATTAAAAAATCAGCACTCAAAGCTTCTTCAGAACAGTTCTAACACTTTCTTTCTGGCAAGAAAGTCTAAAGAAAACCCAAGCCATATTTGATTTTTTTTCTCGTCCAAACCTGAACAAAACAAAGGAAGTCTAGTCAAACGAAACAGAATTTTTTGACCTTTTGGTGCATGCTCAGAATGTTTGAGGACACAAACATGCTACATTTGCACTTTGGTCGAATCTGTTTTCCCTTTTTGCCAGTTCAATATGGATATTTGAGAATCTTTTAACGTCCGCTTTTCTCTTTCACTGCCCCTTCTCAGCTGTACTCCTACATGTAGCATTTCACACTTGGATCTTTCAGCAGGAAAAATAAGGTAGCAATATTGGTGTTTGCTTTCTGAAACTTGTTTTTCTTTCAGCTCTGTTTCCTCAGAGGAGGTAAAGGAAAGGAAATGTAGAATGCAGAGCTGGGGAAGTTAGGATTGTACTACTGCTACATAACTCAGCATGTATGGGGTGTGGGGAAATCCAGATTCCATATTTTTGAGGGGGACAGGGGATAGAGAAAAGTTGTATCCAAATCTCTATTAAAAAAAAACAAAACCAAAACAACATCAACCAAAAAACCAAAACAAAAACCCCCAAGCAAATAACAAAAAAAATACAAAAAACCAAAAAACCAACCAAATGTTTTTTTTCTTAGAAGACAACATTTAATTAAAAAAAATTTTAATCACATTTTGATTATGGAGTGAAACTCAGCTCTTAAAATCAAGTTTATACTTCTGTTTCACGTAAGTCCATTAGGATTCTGCATTTCAACCTTGGGGGTAACCTAGGCCCTAAGTATGTACCTAAGCAGTTCATATTGAATTGAATTAATTTTTTACTGTTATTAGCTTCTTACCTCGATGTTAAGTTGTCTATCACTTGTATTGAAGAAACTTGGCAACGTAAATGCTAAAACTTAAGCCAGGACTCTACTTTTCCCAATCTATTGGTGTATATATATATACAGAGTAATTGCTGTCACTAAGAAATTATTTTTCTGAGTTGTCAAGTTCGAAATAGTTTTTTAGATTAAGGGAAAAGCATATAAAATGCAAGATGTGCTGTGATATCGTTTGCCCTTTATGTGAAGTCTTCCCTAGTTCATCAGAAAAGATCCACCCAAACATCCTGTGCATGCTAAGTATCACTTCACTGCAGAGTCAGTGGAAGCAGTAACTGGAAAAACTCCTCCTTGCTCTTATTTTGCATGCATGATCCACTTATCTCTTGACATTTCCTCAGTTCTTTGTATAATTTCTCTGTTGTTACTGAGTGAAGTAGCCAGCAGAGATTTTGATTTCCAAATCAGAGGGAAGAAGCAGAGGAAGGTAAAGCAAAACCATTTTTGTGAAGCTCCTGTAGGGTTAGAGCTGTAGGTCCTGTAGGGACCAGGGTGCCGTTACCAAACAGTATATATATAGCAGGCTGCTGCTGACTCATTGCAGGTCCTAGCCCAATGACCACATTTTTTTTTTTGTTATAATCAATACATCTATTTTCCTTTAGGATTAGTTGTTGAATCAATGTATTGTAGAACCTCTGCAGCTTCCCTGGAGTAGAGTACCAGTTACATCACACAGGTATCATGTGGAATTCTGTCCACTTAGAGGTATAAAGTGTGATTGTAGTTTCTAACAAAAATTCTCTGTCTCTTGCCTGTGAACAATCCACAGATCTACTGTACACTTGCACAGGTGTTCTCTTGCACTACTGGGCATTATCTATGAAGTGCAGATGTTTTGTGAACTGCCCTTCAAGGCAGTTTATTCAAAATTATTGTTAGCAGAAATAAGTACTGGTTCTGAAAATTTATAACCAGCTTAGTGACTTAACAGATATTTAAGTACAGTTGGGTACTGAATGCTTCTGACAGACCATTGGTGATTTTGTTTGGCTAACAAGATTTACAGCAGACAAGACAAATTCGCTAAGATATTCTCCATGACAAAGACAATCCTTCTCCAATAGCACCAGACCAGTTCCTGTGCTAGCACTGGAAATGAAGGCAGAAGATGTGTGTCATCTCAGACATACAAAGTAGCAGGCTGGATCATGGAGTAATGAGAAGCCACCTTGCCATGCTTTCCTAAATAGCTTATCCACTTTGGGCCACTTCACCGTTCCAGAGGCTCTGTTTCAACATGACTATTTGCATGCAGTTTCCATGTCCCTTTACTTTCTTCCCTCTGATCTCCTTGCTTCAAGACCCACACCCTTTCTGGAGGCAGTGCACTGTCTCCTTCAGGCTGCCTCCCATTTGATCTGATTGCAGTTCTTTTTGCGTTGTGCAGCACCTCGAGGCTCTTGCCATCTATAATACATTGTAACCATAGATACCATGCACAATTCAAACATGAATCTTCAAGGCTCTGCATTTCCCCTTGTAAATATTTTGATGATAAGAGTGATTATATTTCAGATCAAGGCTTCAACATAATCCTAGTTAAAAATACTGATTAAGAGAATTAAAGCTACATGCTCAACAGCGTGAAACCTTAAGAGTATAGGATGAAGTTGAATCTGAGACAACTATTGCACATCAGCACAAAGTGCTATTGCAGAGTACTTTATTTTTGTATTAGTGATCTTTCAAGGCCTGATCCAAAGTCAGTTGCAATGAATGTCAGGCTTTCCATTGATTTTAATTTGCCCTGGAATATAGATCTTCTATAGATTTAGTTCAAAATTGTATTTCATGTGATTTGTGAAGTGCTCAGGATGCATATAAAAGTAAAATGTAATTATTTTCTGTTTCAGACTTAGGGAGCATTTACATCAACTACTCTCAAGGTGTTTAATTGCAGAAGCAGCTGAACCACAACCAAAGGCATAAAAATTCCATGCTTATCAAGAAAAATGAGGGTTTTTTAAAGTTTGCCCTTAACCTCATTAAGGAAATATTTCGTAAGGATTCTTTAAAAACATCACTTCTGTCCCTGTATATGGCTGTGAAAATCATTATACATTTTTAGGAGTAAAGAAATGCATAATGCAGCACCCTTTCATCAAGGGCATACACCACGCACCAGATGGAAAACAAACTGTGTTTACAACATTACCACTATCGCCACTGACACTACTAGATCTACAATATGTTATAGCAGCAGCTCCATTAACCTTGCTAGTTCTGTTGGAGTTGCCTGGTAGTTTGCCCAGTCTGTGTTTGTTGTTAGCAAATGGATCAAATTAGGAGATTTTCATTCTGTTTATTGACCTTTTCCCTCCTTCCTCAATTTAAGCCATAGTTCATTGAAAATCATTCTACTCTTGCTCTGTGTAACACTGCACACAGATATCTCCGGATCTGTCTGCTTCTACGTACGTAAATTAAACTGTTTCACCTCGAGCTGAAACTTCAAGAGCAGAGTTAAGAGCAACTATGCTGAAAACTCCCAAATCCTTACCTACTTGACTGCCATGGTATGTTATGGGACTTGCCTTGGCCTGTGCCTGCATTATGTATGCTGCTGACCCTGAAGGCAGGTTTGCCTGCAAGGTATTTCATGTTTCAAATAAGAGTGGTGAAGACTGCTTTTTATTGAGCGTAGTCATACTTGCTCCAAGTTTTGGGGAGCAGGTGGGAGTGTTTATGTTTTATTCAAATGGGCTAAGTAGAGAGTGATTCTGCTGCCCTTCCATCAATGCCTTTGCTCAGTTTCTAACCTGTGGCCTGTCCTGGTGGCGGCACTTTACGTCATAATTCCATTATCAATGTAATTCATCAGGAACCACTGCAGCCCCATATGTCAATAGGCATTGCTCCCACCCTATGTTTGTGCTGCAGAAATTCCTAAACAGCCACCTGACATGCCTAGTCTGTAAACTGATCAAGCCCAAACTCAAATGCTTTCTGCTACTGTGATTTTCTGCTTGATACACTTCCTATCTCATTATGTGACTGCTAGGGCTCTTCCACTGCAACGAAGAAACGGAACCAAGTGTTGTCAGGAGAGGAGAACAGCAGAGTCAGTCCTTTCCCTAACAGTGCTTGTCAGACTGAACTCTTTCTGGACTAAGATGTTACACTACCCAGAATATTCAAATGTCTCAGGAGGCCATTTGCAATTAGATTATTATTTGGAACGAGGTAATGTCCTCCACTGAAAGACACTGAAGACATTTCTTGAGTTTATGTTTTGGGTGTTGTTTTTAGGGTTGTGAGTTTGGGTTTGGTGGGTTGTTTTGGTTTTGTTTTTTAACCTTATGAAGGAAACAAAGCTGTAGGAATAAGAAAATAATTTCAAAGGCACAGAAGTAACCTGTTTCTGGCTTTATGCAAACTCCCTTCCGCTTCTTCCTGTTGTGTGAGTAGGGCTGATCAGGCAGTTGTGATTGACTTGCCACAGCAAGCTGAATAACCTCTTGACCTTCAGTTCTACTGAGATACACAGGTTTCATTTTCTCTGAGCTAAGAGCAACATATACTGAAGGGAAAATAAGGCCTGCTTCTCAGTTTGAAAACAAAACAAGTATAACATGGCAAATATAAAAGTTAGTCATGTTGTTAGTACTTATATTCACTTAGATTTTGCGTTTGGTAAAAAAAAAGGTTTAGATTGTTGTGAGAGGCATAATGAAGGGGAAAAAAAAAAAGAATTAAAAAAAAAATCTGCAGGTGTAGTTGCAATATCCCTGTTACACTTAAAGCATGTATCAGCTTTGTGGTCTATACGAGGATACCCAGAGGAAGATGTATGATACTGAAAATTTGCCCTCACTTTATTCTTTCAAATTGAAGCAACATATAAAACAGTTTGAGCATCTAACAGTCATAATAGCAATGGTAGTTAGGGGTTATTTTCTCTGTCTGTGAGTACTACATTTTTAATGCAAAGGCTAACTTGCATTGGATCTGGATTTTTGTTGCATAGGCTAAAACCATGTGGCAAAAGTCCTTTCAGCTTCAAAAAAGTCTGTTAGTTCTGTATTGGCAGAGCTGCTCAGCGTTTTCAGATGAGGTATGATCTAATCACTCTGGAAAGAGAAAAGTCCATAATAACCATCACTGTTAGTAGGCACAGGAAGGTTATAATAGACATAAATGAGGATTTATTGATTTCTTAAATCATCAGTTTATCATTGTAACTGCAATTAAGTTAGCAGGGCTGTTAATACCAAGAGATGACTTGTGACTATATGCTTCCCTGGTTTTAGCAAGAGATAGCGTTCAGGATACAGAATACTCCCATAGGAGCTGATACTTACCTTAGGGCCATATAGAAAGCAGGTTTGAGAGCTCTTCTCCATCCCTTATTTCATAGATGGAATATCATAGACTGTGGTAGACAGACCAAATAATCTGAATTATGTAAATGTAAACTGTACTTTGTAACACCTGTAGGCCACATGTTCTTTCTGTAATGCATCTGCATGTGCAAGTCAACAAAATGATGCTTTACATTTAGCCAGGTTTAGTCCATGAGTATCCTCCTGGCAGTCTGATGAAGAAACTTGGAACAGCTTATGCAGTTTGTATGTGAGGTAAAAATCAGGATTAATACTAGAATTCCAGTTCTGGTTTTTTTTGGTGTTTGCCTCACCCAAAGAATGCAGTGTGTTGGGAGAAGATCTCTGTGGCCATGCTGTTATTAATCATTACACAGTGTATTCCTAATGAAAGAAGGTGTACACTTACCCAAGTAAAAATGACTGCCTTAGTTTCATCTGCTCTTGAGAACTAAAGAAAGCACAGTGCCTAGCAGATTTCTCCTTATTTTTCTAGTCATTTTGCAGCAACATTGTATGGGCCTTCCTTTTTCATGGATATCATTAGAATTCTTACAGTGAGTATACATTCTAAAAATACATTAGTGTTGTGCACATTTGTCTTCTATATTTGCTTTTAACATGAGAAGTAACAATTTCTGCATTAGAAAATACTTAGTCATATCTCTTTACAATAATTTGTTTCTACCTGAAGATATCACACATAGGCACAGTGTATCTGCTGTTAGAAGATTTCTTTTGTGATTACTGCTAGAGCTGGCTTCTCTGCAGACCTGTCAAAGCAGTTGAAGCCATATATTTGTAGAACAGTTGTGGAAGCCTCCATGTGAGTTGTCACATTTACCTTTAATGGACTGTAGTACCAGGCTGAAATCTGGGATCTTCTGTCACAGCAAAGTTGAAATAGTGCTTTTCTGGGTATCTGATAATAGAAGAGGTCATTTTTTAGAACAGCTTACCTTATAGTAAGTGCCTTAAGAGAAGTACTAGTGAGCTATTGTTCATCTGAGCCTCTTACAGACAGTTCTTTGTCTATAACAAGACAACAGGGAAGCACAAACGGATAGCTGAGTCCTACTCATATCACTTGTGTATTCATTTCTTCATACACTTTGCCTGCAGTGCTTCTGAAAGGCAAAGAACTGCTTAGGTTGATGAGGAGTGGGTAGGAAGAACTTTTTTTTTCTTTTCCTCTGACCACTTGGACATAATGAAAAATAAGGTATCTCAAAGTAGAATTGTTTCTCTTTTTCACTGACACTCTTACATGATATTCTTTTAGAGGCTTTATTATGAGCAGGGTTTTATGTATAATGCCATGTGGGCAGGTATGTAAAGCATCAAGATAATCACAGAATGTTAGAGGCTGGAAGGATCCTTGAAAGATCATCTAGTCCAACTGCCCTCCCAGAGCAGGATCGCCTATACCAGATCCTGCAAGAACGCATCCAGGCAGGTCTTGAATATCTCCAGGGAGGGAGACTCCACAAAAAGAGGGGAAACTTAACAGCCACAGAGCAGATACCAAGCTTCTATGAAAACATCAACTGAAATAGGAAATTACTCTGCCCTAACTAGGAAGAAGAGCTGAACGAGAGTACTCAGAAACAAAATCAAAATAACAGTAAGAGAACAGCAAGCACAACACTTGCCATACAAGCTTTGGGAAAACACAGGAACAGAATCTCTAAGAGCTGTCAGCAAAGGCATGCTTCTATGATTCTACGTTAGAGATATTTCAAATGTCTGTTCCCTAGCATCCAAAAGGTTAAGACATATAAAGGATTATGCAAGCGTGAGCACTGTTAAGAAGGACCAGAGTGTTGCAACCAGTATACAAGAGGAAAACTATTGTAGTCTGGTCTACCTTCCAGGGTGGCCCCTCATATTGGCCTACCCTTGCCCAAAGTAGGATGAGAGATCAGCTGAATGTCCTAAAAAGAATTTTCTAACCTCTGTTTTGATACTATGTGCCAGTATAGCCATACACATATCAGACCTAACGCTACAACAGATGTCAGTAATACCACTTGTAGTTGAAGGGGCTGATGATGACCTTCTGCTGAAGGTGCCAGACTAATTGGAGGTTAATGGTTCTTGAAGACTTTTTTTTTTTCCTTTTTCAACACCTTCCCCACCCCGGAGTAACAATCCTGTTAGAGCTGATAAACACCATCAGTTATAGATCCTGCAAATACACTCTGTCTGTAAGCCTTTCTTACCATCTTCTGTGTAACAGAATGCATATAATTAACTGTTTCAGACAGTAGCACTTGTGCAGTTCAAGTCCTTACATGCCATTGTTTCACAGTGAGGCAGGTCACGTGGATCTCTAGCAATTTAGCCTTTTCCCTAGGGTGACCTGACTGGCATGGAGAAGGATGCAACAGTTTTATGAGTGATAAACTCACCTAGCTGAGCTGACTCTCTCCCAACTGCTTTTCTTTCTCTTTGGGAAACAGAAGATTTTGGTACTGTGTGTTGCTAAAAGCTGAGGACAAAAGGAAGTTAAGAGAAAAGGTGAAATTCTGTTGTTCTTGAAGTGCTGCATGATGAGAACTAGAGCTCCTTGGGAGAATTTGTTAAGGGTAGATAGATGGGACAGAAATAGCGTTCCTCTAAAGGATTTGTGTTTATTCTTCCTTGGAATTTCTATGGGTCCCTTTCCTTCTTTGGCACTTAACTGTCTCAAGTTTGAAGGAGCAGCCAAGGTGGCTTTGCCTTTGATTAATAACTCTCATGTGGGATAAATCCAAAGGAAATTTAAATCTTCAAATAAAACTATGAAATCAGCACTACTTTCAGTGCAGCTTGAAGGGGGGTTTCTTGTATCCTATGAAGATGAAGGCAGGCAGGGGAAATCTGGACAGCTCAATGTGGGATGAAAGATTTTCCTTGCAAATTGGAAAATTGTTTCTTCATGGGAAGAAACACATCCTAACTAGACACGTTTGAACTTTCTATGCAATTTAAAGCCAATTCTTAGATTTTATAGACTGCAATTATTTTGTATTTTGAAAATAGATGCTTTACACATTGGGGAAAATTAAAATGTCCTCTTAAGAAGATCTGAACTCCCTAATAATCGTGTACCTTCCAAAAAACATAGATCAAAGGTATTTTAAAAGCTAAATTCTATGGGGCTGTTGCGGTTCTATTGAATTGTGTTGTTCTGCAGTTAAAAGTCAACAGAAATTTCTGCAAGGTATTAGTTGAAGTTAGCTCTATAGAGTCACAAAGAGGGATCTAACTTGAAATTAGGGTTTCTAGGCAGTTCCCTAAAAGAAGTAATATTAATTAAAATGGATAAATAGCTGGATTGTTTCTACCGAATGTTTTGGTTTTCAAAAGTACAATCTTCAAATTGATATGGAAATATCAGCTAGAGGTACAGCTGTACTTACAGGACATGGCTAATGACGGCTATGGCTTTTCATGACATCTCTTTGGTAGGCTTCAGAATGACCTTGTCAATGTTAAAAGCTTGTAACATTTATATTTTGGTTTTATGGCATTATGATTCTGCATAACACTGCTAAAAACAAAACCACAGTATAATTACACTGTCAATCAAGCCGCCAGAGAAGGCATTTTCCACCAGCTTTGAAGCTACTAAACTGTAAATAACTTATAAAATTAGAAGTCATGACTAAGTGGAGGCATTTGGGGCTAGTTAAGCACTTGTCAAAGCTCTGTGGTCTAAGTGACCCCACACACTGAGCTCTGGTTGCTTGCTTCTACCCTGTACATGTAAAAATGGTCATTTGTTCTTCTGTTGCTGTGTATGCACCCAATACAAATAGCAAGTTGTCGACAGAGCTATGAACAGGTGTACAGTGTATGCTATAAAGATGTTTTATTCATTTGAATTTCCAGGCCATTTAGTCTTATCTGACAAACAACAAGAATATTTTCTTCATTATCTCCAATTAATGTAAATGTCAAATGTTTGAATATATTATCACACAGATAATTCAGTACATTGGCTCAACTGTGGAGTATTTGCATGGAAGTGACAAGTAAAACAATAACAACAACAAAAAAAAAAAAAGTAATCCAGATCAAATGTTCTTATATGTTGGCTTACTATTATAGAGATGTTGAACTTGTTGCAAGGAGACCTCCTTTTTGTCTCTGCTAAAAATTTTCTTAAAGCCTTTGAGTTTATCATCATTTCCTAGTCTTTTGAAAAATGTAGTAATCATATTGTATTAATCTTTAAACAGGGTTTATTAGCTGCCCAATGTCTCTTCTATAACTGCATACAACACTTGAAAATTTAGTTCACGGCTACTAATCTGTAATAATGGAGCTGTTCAGAGGGCAGAAGACTGCTTTATAGATATATAAAAAATGTAGGATTGAGACAATAAAAGAAATATCTGATATGTTGCAATAGCTCTTTCTTCTTTAATTTCTAATTTTGCTTATTTTTTTACTTAGTCTGTGCCTGACTCAGTTGAAATGTGAAAGTGAATACATACATTAGCTTATGTACAAGAAGGTTTGTAGATGCATCAGCTGACATTGTGGCTGGATGAGTAGGACTCTGATGCTTACAAGAGAACACTGCTAGGATGTTCTGTACACACCTAGCAGAGCACACTCGGGACACTAGAAACGACAAAAGGTTATTGCAGTCATGTGCTAGTTGCTTGGCACTACTAAAATTCTTGTTATTTGTTTCAACTGATAGATCACCTACTTTGATCCTTATCAAGATTTGGGAGCAATTTTCTTTATATCTTGGTCAATTCTTTTTCCTTAGAGTTCAATTTTTATATTTTTAAATGCAGGTAATTTCAAATGTCGCTTTCTCATGGTACACACTGTCTCATCACCACAAACTCTGCATAGAAGAAATCCTGCGGTGAGGTCATTAGACATTCTCCTCTAAGTTTTGTATAAAATCAAAATGTGCTGTCTTGAGAATATTTGATGTTTTGAGTGTATCATTAATACTTATACAAGTTTCCATGGGAAGTCATTCAGTGTTGGCAAAAAACTACAGAAACATCCAATTGTGTTTGCCATCCTTCCCTCCTCCCTTTCACTTTGAAGAACTAAATGTTGAAGGTGTTTCACAAAGATGTTACTCTCTGTGCTAGTTTGAGGCTAATTGGAATATTTTAATTTAAAAAAAATAGATTATAGGCTGTGAAAAGAAAAACAATGGTGATGTCTACTTCACTCATAGGCTTGCTGAGATGTTTAAAAACAAGGACACAAACATAGATAACACAGTCTCTGGGAGCTGGTGTGTCTTCTGGCTGTCTGCTGTGTAACCCAACTAACAACTCTGCTTCTAACCCCTCCCTTGCTGATCCTCCAAACTCACCTTGCACATAAGGCAGACCCTGGGGTAAGGTAGAGGGGTGGAAAGAAGGTAGAAGGGTGGTTGGGAGTCCCTCCTGGGGACTCTGATTTCTGGGAGGGGTGTTGTGTTTCTGTATTACCTTTAACTTGTATATTTCTGTAAATATTCCTGTATATAGTGTATGTATCTGCTTGTACATTGTTCCAAGCTGTAAATATAGCTTCATTTCTTAACTTCCAGCCAGCTGAATCTAGTCAGGGTGCTTTTATTCATAGCATGGGGGGATAACTCCCAAACCATCACACTCTCCATGCTGTTCAGCTGTGGCTTTAGTAGAACTGGTGTCTATACATTTACAGTGTATCAACATTGTGATGTGCAATCTCATCCACTGCTCTTTCCTCTAAAGTAGATCTGTATAGAAATTTTAAGAGAATGGGGGACAGCTTATTTTGGACCAGGACCAAATACTGATTTAGCAAGATATATAGTAGCTGGCAGAGTTAACATACATAACAGAGGAGGAAAATAAAGGGAAGCTGGGGTGGGAGGAAGGGGAGAATTCTTAGGAAGAACATGCTTGAACTTATTCCATGTCTGTAGCTGAGGTCACAAGGGACTGCCTTGTGTGGTAAAGCTTTAATGCTTCCTGATCACAGAGAAAAATTAATCCCACTCTGGTTAAAAATGCCAGCTTCATGCCATTGAATTTGCAGAAAAAAAACACAAGAAAATATTACAAACTGCATCCATGCAGGCTAAGAGACTTTTCAAATAAGTTCATAGTGAAAATGTTGGTAACAGTTGAAATTTACTGTGTAAAAATATACAAATAAATAGATAGGTTCAAGGTGTAAGAAGATCAAGCAATCTGTTATATAATTTATAAAGCAGTCCTCACCAAAAGATAGCAGGATACAATCAGAGAGAGTGTCATTATGTGTGTAATGTATGGAAGACAACATATTCAAGTTGTAAGGCAAAGAAATTTAGATACAGTAGGCAAAATCAGAGGTGGCACAAACAGGAAATAATAAATGCATCTGTAGATGTGAGAAAAGATTTGTGGGACAGTGTAAGTTAGAAGACTCTTTTCTAACTGCTTCTTATAGTTTCATATCGTGGTAAAATAAAAGTGTAATAATTTTGTACCTGCAGACTATTCTAAACTCTAAAGGAGGGGAAAAAAGAAGAAAAAAATCCACCCCAACTCCTTCCTTAATTTTTCAGGATTTTTAAAATATTGTTTTCCTTGCAACTTCCACTTAATTGGTTTCACTTTGGTGTTGCTAGTCTTGGTTTCTAACACGTATAACTCAAGTCACTGCTGTATCAGGCACTGCCACAGTCTCTCTCCTTGCCTTCACTGCTGGGGAGGTGGCACAAATGCATGTAAGCCTGCTGCCCTGATACCCTTTCCTGTCACCATATCTTGAGGTGCTTTATGGAATGAGTTATTTTATGACAGGAAAAGCAAAAATGCTTCCATTTCATGGTTGTTTTCAGTCACTCTTTTTATGTTCTATCCCTTTTATCCACGCTCTTCTGTGTCACTATCTTGGCAGTTGTACTGCTTTGGGTCAGGCAAGCATCTCGAGAGACTGCAGTTCAAGTATGCCCAAAAACAGGGAAAAATGGGTCTATTTATTATGAGTGAAAACTCTTTCTTTTTTCTTTCTTTTTTTCTTTTTGACTAACTTAATATTAACTTCTAATCCAGGACATTACATGATTTGGTTTCAAGTTGCAGTGGGATTTTTTTTTTTTTTTCCTCAATACAAATTAACCTGTCCCAAGTTGGAAGTTGTTTGCTATTCACAGATTCTCTGTTGGTTCTAAAAGTCCCAATGATATTCACAGAATTCTTGGCAGTCAAGGATATGTGTAAATAATTGGTAATAAAAGCAAAAGGTTATAGTGAGTAATGGGAATGACATATCTTCCCATTTCATTCAGGGATTATATCATAAAGAATGTATTTAACTAGCGCTTTTAGAATACTTATATACACCAAACAAGTTAATCAATTTTGGCCACAGTCATTATAATCAACTTTTTTGAATGGGTTGAATGAATAGTCTTGACTACATCATAGCCGACGCATCCTTCCATACACAGTAATGTAAATTCTGGGAATTCATAGCTCAGAATCCACCCTGTATAACTCAAATCCAGTGGATGTCTAAACTTCAACACGTAGTAGATTCGCTGCAATTATGGACTTATCTTTTCAATTATGTTTTTACATCTCATCAATGAGTAGGGTCAATAACTTCTGATAAGTTGTAGTGCAACAGAGAAATACAGATAAGGGAAAATAATGAACATATTTGAAAATAGTTCATCTAACAATTTGCTTGTGATTAAAATGTACTTTTTCCAATGACTATCTGGAAAAGAAAACCCCAAACACTGAACAAGAATAGGGAAAAGCAAACTGAACATAAATAGGCAATAAGAAACATACTTGAAAACTATCTTTCTTTCTGTCCTCTTCAAAGAAGAAATAGCAAGAAGTATCCAACTTCAATATATTTTTAGTAATTGATGAAGAACATTTTTCCTGGTAATTACTTTTAATGTCTGTATTTCAGTGGATAATAATATTTGAGCCTCAAGACGGGTAATCGCATCTGTGGTCTGCATTAGAAGAATGTTTAGATTCATATGGCTAATTCTATAGTCCTCTTTGTAACATTTTGCATCATAGCAAAAATAATATATTTGAATAAGTATGGGGTCTTTTTGTATTTTCATATTTTGGAGTAACTATACCTTAGTATGTGTAGAGAGATAAACTTATCAGATTGTTGTATCTGGTGCTAAAGTGTGACAGAAGTGTGCCTGAGTGGAGGCAGATAAGCTTGTGCAGCTTTAGAATTTTTTAAGCCACCACGTTTTGGACTCTTTTTAAAAATAATAGTAGAAAATTATTCCTACCCTCCTCCTGAAAATGCTGTGTTAATAAGATCACATGCAGCAAAAAGCTCAAATCTGAGTTGAAAAACAAAAAGATGGTATGATTGGCTCAAAAGTGTTGTGGGGTTTGCTTGGGGTTTTTTTGTTTGCTTTTTTTGTGGTTTTAGGGTTTTATGTATGTGTATATGCTGATGGCTGAATTATGTTTTAGAGAAATAGCCTCAAAGGTGTATTTCTATAGCTCTGTACCGAATAGCAAGGCCCCCAAGCAATCCATTCAGTAATCCCCACAAATTAGGACTGCTTTAGGGATACAACCTGTCCCAGTGATTACCCCAGCAGACGAGAGCACTTAGGAAGTAATAAGCCTCTGCCATTCATGGTCAGTGATTTACAACCATAGAAGTAACATAAAAAGTAAATGAAATCTGCCTTTATAGATAGCATCATAATAAGATAGTCACTTTGCTTAATGTCAGTATGTGTGCTTCTGATATCTGCAACACCTTCCAGGAGATGTAAGATTAGATTTACAGATGGACAACTATTAGTCACTTAGGTTTTTGGTTTTTTTCTAAAGCAGATCTTCCTTTTTCATTTGCTGTAACCTTAGGCAGCAGGCAGGCAGGCACGCCTGGTTGTGCACATATGCATACATAACTTGAATAGGTGAGTCCTTCTCCTAAAAATCTGTACCCAGTGGTCTGTTTATAAAGCTGATAGAACATTGTGGTGTTAAAAGGTTTGCAACATCTAACAGTGGTGAGTTACAGGAGGTTCACCTATAGCACCATGTGCATACCCTAAAAAAAACTTCACATTACCAGAGCCAACAGTGTTTAGTTCTTCTGGGTTTGGGTGCTTTGGGAAGGCTATAAATGAAGAGTTAATTGAACAACAACAAAATACGTATGAAGACAATCCCACAACCCATTTTTTTATAATTGTTTCTTCTCTTAAGAGAACATTACGTCTCTCACAGATGGTCAGAGTGATACATTTGGGGAAATCAGCTAAACTTGGCTTTCTTCCTGGTCTCTCTGCTTAGTAACTGCAGCTTTTAACCCCAGCAGTATTATTTAACTTTGCTCCAGATACCATTTTAATCAACAATACTAGGCTTTACAGTTGGAAAACTCCTTTTAAGGTCCCTGAACACAATTTTGCTTTTTAGTGCTCTGGACTTAGAGAAGCAAATTCTACCAAAATAAAGTTTGTGAGCTTTCGAATCTCTTGATAAAGGAATTCCTGAACTATGAGTTGTAGAATGGTCTGATGAATTGTGGAAATGTCATATTACTGGGAAGTGATCTTCTGATAACGAAATCAGTACTGTGAAAGAAAAAAAAATTACTTCTACCTCATACATGGAAGAAAGATGCATGGAAAAGTTGAGATACTCATGTAGAAGGTTGGTCATCTGACAGGTTGAATACCTTTTCTGAGACAAAAGTCCAGGACATAGTCTCCCTGTGTTGCAGTACTTTCTGCTCATAATAGTATTTTCATATCAAATGGCTTTGATAGGAACTTGAACATGCAGAAATGGTAATTTGCTCCAGCACTGCAAGAGTGGGATTGTGTAGGGAGAGCTTGATTCTCCATACATGTTTGTGTGGCTGCAGTGGGGAAACAGAAGTTGCACATAATTGGGGGTACCTGTTCTCTGCGGTGAGGTCAAGTGATCCTCTTCAGTCAGAAGCATCTCAGTGGTCAGAGACTGGGAGTAGGAGACTGGTAGAGAGCTGGGAAACACCCACCTTCTTCCCAGCAAGTTGCCAGTTAGGCAGAATAAAAGAGCGCAATATCTAAAATATGTGTTTCACTCTCTTCAACATTTGTGAAGGCTCAGGACTCTCATAAATGTAAAATTACCATTTTCAGAAGACTATGAAACTGCAACTGAAAAAAAGATGTTTGGTGACAACAGCTTATTCTGTAGAAGCTGAGGTCTTGTAAGGTGGATGAAAAATCATCCAGTAATTTCTCTTGGAAAGAGCTTATTTCCAACCTGCAATTTGAGATTTTACTCCAGTGCTATTCGGTACTTTGATGGCAATGTTTCTTCAGAAAGAAGTTTGTTCTATTCCCAATCACTACTTTTGTGGAGATTATTCCCATTCTCACTGTTTTCAGGTGAGCTGGTCTTTCATGCTGAAGGATGCATTGGTTTTGGCTCCTAGCCCAGCATCCCAGTACATTCCTCTTAATGGAGTGGAATTTTTCTGTCTCTGCCTTTCTTCGCCATCTGTCCTTTAGTCCAAGAAAAAACTTATTTTTATCGTAAATATACGCAGACCAGCCCTCATCTTAGACATTTCATTTGCTTCTATCTTTGCTTCCTGTCCATGGAGCTGAGATTATGCTAGTTCTGATTCTGTCACACAGCAATATAGTGAAAGGCAGAAAAATATTTGAGCAACAATTGAGTCAGAAATTGTTGCGTGGTTGCCTTTTTTTATCTAAGAAAATCTTTCTTAAAATTATATTTACTTTTTTGGAGAAGATAAATATAGATAGTGGGGTTTAAGTGCTCAGAATCCAGCCATTTAAAAGAAATGCGTTTTTTCAAAAACCCAGTGAATTACCTACCTCCTAATACTCACAAAAATGCCTCCTGCAGTTAGTGCTATTAGTATTAACTCTTCAACACACCCATCAGTTTTCCAGAAAATGAAAAATCCTATTTCTTCTCAGAACTGGGTTCCTTTCTGAACACTTCAAACCGTGGACAGGTCTCCTTTACCAGAATAGGTTGAAGCAACCTTTCCCACATGTCACATGTTATCGCTCTCTGACAGTTGACAGCAGAGCTTTTTATGTTTGTTCTCTTTAATCTATTTGAGTACAAAGATCTGGTTTAGTGAAAGTGAGCTCTTTTAAACTGCTTAAAATAACCTGTGTGTTACAGATTAAGAGGGTATGGAACACACAAGCAAGCAGTTCTCTGGCAAATACAAGGCAAAGTTACTCTGATCTGGAGTGGCAAGGCAAGTGTCTGTCCCACTGGAAAAACTGCTTCCAAGGCTGCTCATCTGTTAGCACCTCTGCTGGCAATTATCCAGGGAAAGGCTGTTTATTTAGAAAGCAGAAAGAGTGTTATGGAAAAAAAATCTTAGGTAATTCAATATAGTTATGCTATAAAGAAAGTTTGTGTGGAATGCAAATGTAAATAATGATAAAACAAATACAAAAAAGAAATAGTCTGGTTTAATGGATTAAAAATAACTGTTTAATAGATTAAAAATAAACTGTAGAGACAATCCTTAAATGTCAAGTTTCATAATTTATTTCAGAGTAGCTGTAATATATTAATGCAGGAAAGTTTGTCATTTGTTCATGATGAACAATTCTGTTTGCTTCTAATTTTCAGATCTCTGTTTAAAAAAAAAAAAGACATGAAACAGAAAAATTCTATCAAATAAGCGCTATTATTATAATTGAATAAAAGCAATTAATGTCAGTTTCCCAAAGGTGAGCATGATGTCATTATTACCATTTAAGAGTATTTGCTCAGCTGTCATAGAATCATGCAGTGGGTTGAGTTGGAAGAAACTTTACAGATCATCTAGTTTAAACCATGGGTGGGGACACTCTTCACTAGACAAGGTTGTTCAAAGGCTCACTCAGCCTGGCCTTGAACATCTCTGGGGAGGGGGCATCAACACTTTCTCTGGGTAATCCATTCCAGTGTTTTATCACCCTCACAGCGAAGAACTTCCTTCTATGTCCAATTTAAGTCGACCCTGCTCTAGTTTAACATTGTCCCTTGTTCTAGCACCACAGGCTCTTATAAACGGTCCTTCTCCAGGACCTACTTCTGGACCTACCAGATACAGGCTCCTTGTCCTCCTCCATCTGCAGAGTTGTGAACTGGTTCTGCAGGGTCACCTTGGACTTTGATGGAGGTTTCTTTTCTGCTGCTAGTTCTAGTCCTTGCAGTTTGCCATTCCCCACCTTTGACTTTCTTTGTTCCTGGCTGTGCTGGTGGGGGAGTTTGGGGCTATTTGGCCACAGAATGTGGGTTAGGCACACATTGCACTTGAATCTAGTTGCCTGTCTCCATTTCTGTTTCCTTTATACTACACAGCCTCTTGACTTTCTCCAGCAGCTTAGCCACCTGCTGCAGGGGGTCCTCTACTTGAGCACACCTTTTGCAGGCAAATTTGCCTCCCATTTCCACCCCAGCGGCGTGGCACTTCCCGCAGGTCAGTGTCTGCACAGTTTCTTCTACCTTCGGCATCTCCATCTGGGTGGAGTCATCGGTCCTCACCGGCGTGGGCGGTGCGCACCCCGCTGCCAGGACTGCAACCCTTGCTCACCGTCGAGTACTTTCCGTGCTGACTATCTGACCTGCAGAGTTTGACCACGCACGTCCTTCCTTCCCGCACGCCCTGGCCGCGCACAGCGTGGGTCCGCGCTCTGTTCCCTGCTCTGTTCCGGGCGTTCTGGGCCACCGGAGCTCCCTGGGGGTGTCCAAACAGCCTGCGCTGGGTCCTAGCGCTGCCCCCGCACTCCGCATCAGTCACTCATGCAGTCGGGTCCTGCTCGGGGCAGTGCTCGTCAGCTCGTGCTTGCCTCTGCCAGAGAATTTCCCTTCTTGCCTCGATCTAGCTTTGATCTTTCTCCCCAACGCTGCCCTTGCTACTTTCCAAGATTATGGCCTCGACGTTTTTTTTTCGCTGGAAGCCACTTGATAAATTATAGTAGACCACATGTCTTGCTTCACTTCCTTTGGCAGTGTTTCCCCCTCTGTACACCTATTTAGTCGCGTTTAAGAACTAGCTGCTGCTTTATCTCCATTTAGTCCTGGATGACAAACTATTAATTCAGTGGATCATCAGCTGTTGGTACAGAGAGGTTTCTGCCAGTTCCTCATGTGTACTCTGGCACAGGATTCCCACACTGTGAATGGAATTACAGTTTCCTGTATGCAGGTATTCTAGGATCACTAACAACTTCTCTGTTATGTCCAAAATTATGTGAAGGGATTGCCCAGTGGGAGAATGCTTTGGAAAGAGGCTGCAGCTACCTTACAGAGGCTATTTGTCCCCTGTCACCCTGCCAGGGAAGAGAGTTCTGGAATTACAGTGAGTCAGCTGTCACAGGTGGTTGTAACTGTCTTCCCTCTTGATGGTGAACTTCAAATGTGGCTGACCCAGTTAGACTGAGGCCATTGCTGACTTAAATCGATAGAGCCACAGTTGGAGAAGGATTACTGTAGACAGATTTGAATGTTGAGTCACTCTTTCAGCATCCATCTTGCATTACACATATTTGGTAGAGCAAGACACACAGAGACAAAAAGTTCTTCCAGCTTTCTGTAGCGTAAGCAAACTGAGCACAATGCAGATGTAGGGACTGCCCGTAAATACTCTCAGATACAATTAGCTTTCTGTTTAAGTAATGAAGCTCTTACCAAGGCTTAAGCACTCATGAGGAGATTCATGGAGGTTTGAAGGGAAGGACCAGGATTTTCAATTAAATATGGGGTAGGTTTTTTGGCAGTTGTCTGTTACATTTTTCATTCTAAAGAAAACTTAGGATTCTCCATCAATAACAAAGCTCTTGTATCTCACATGAGAAACAGAGTCTTAATTGAGAAATCTGTAGTTTGGAGACACCCTTTTGTAAAGATAAAAACTTCCTCAGCTATGACTCTTATGCTCTCAGTTACTTTAAGGGCTTGAAAAAATTTATGTAGCACTGGCATTGCTACTTAGAAATACCGTAAGATAACTAGGCAGTCCTGCAGGGTATTTTGGAACAAAAACTTTGTGTGTGCCAGCTCTTGCCACAGCTGTTAGCATTTTCAACCTTTTTTTTTTTTTTTTTTTTTTTTTTTTTTCCTTTAAGTAATGTGCTTCTCTGCTGTGCCTTCAAATTAAACTCAGTAAGGTAAAAAGCACATGAGATTTTTAAATGTTCTGCTATGCTTGCTGGATTTACTCTGCTCTAATCAGAGAGCAAAAGTGGTGATGCTAACTGTCTTGGCAGGCTTTTCTCAGCCAGGTGTGATTATATGTAGATTTAAATTTTCTTTACTTTCTGGAAGAATGTATCTGGCCAATATTAAATTGAAGTAGGAGGTCCTCAATCATATGGAAAATTTCAGTCACTTCCATTTTGATACATTTTTGTGCAAGATGAAAATAAAATACCTTTTTAAAGAAACAGGAATTACTCAGTTTTAAGATTCAACTGCCTTTCCAAATATATAAAAAAGGGAATATATCTACAGGGGAACAAATCTGAAACTAGTATGCATGATTATTGTACACATATCCCAAAGCGTAAAATGTTGATTTTTTTTTTTTAAAGGAATTAACCAGGTATACATTAAGACAGGCAATCTATATGTAATTCTCATCTCATATGAATTCATTTCCCATCTGGTTTCCATTTTCTTACAGCTGTCTTTTCATTTCTATTTGTACCAAGGAGTCCTAAAACCCACCATTCAGGTACTCACCTGAGTAATCAACTTGGAGGCACAAATAAAATTTTGAAGGATTTTGATTTTACACCTTAACTCCTGGGAAGAACAGCTTTTGGGGGTTTGGTTTTGAGTAGACTTTTCCAAATATGAAAAGCTATGCATGAAGAGTTCCTGTGAATAAGGCTTTTCTTTTTTTTCTTTTTTTTTTTCTTCAAGCATGTTGTCTTTGTGGTGTCTTACTTAAGATACAAGGATTTCCTTTGTCACTTTATTTAGCACATAGTGCAATTAAGGACTCAGTGCAAATAAAGAGTTTGTGGCATGACTTAGTATTTTTTAAATTTACTAAAATATTCAAAACTTGAGCTTTTAAAAGTAGTGCTATCAATTTCAGATATTTAAGGGGGTAAGTACCTAGTAAGGATTTAGGGTAAGGTTGATTGAGGAAGCAAATCTACTTTCTGAATGTCTACAAAGGAAAATCAAACGAGAAATTCAGTATCAAAAACATCAAAGACAATAATGCAGTTGCTTTCATCTCCAATGTGTGCTTGCACTTCAAAGAAAAGCAAAATGCTCACCCTTCCGCCAGTACCCCCGAAGGAGGATGAGCCTATAGTTGAAGATAAGTCTCCATCACTTCTTTGAGAGAGAACAGAGAAAATATAAGTAAAATTCTGCACAGAAAAAAAAAAGCAGCTTAGACCTATTTCTTTCACTGTAATGGCTGCATAACAGAACGTTTCCTGCACTAAGAATCTTCTTGCTTCATCAAGATATGCGAATACCCCTCAAAGTCTGTTTTTCACTCAAAAACTTTATTTCCTTTGTTTCTCTCTGAAATCTAAGGATAAGGCAGTGTTCTCTGAGCTAAAGTAATACCCTTCATCCTAATTGGCACTTTTACAAAACCTGCTGATTACACACATTTGAACAAATACCTTTGCTCACTCATATCCTCCCATACTTCTTATCTTGGAATGATGATATTAGGTTTGATTCTATAAAGCTATTTGGCATTAACAGTTGTGTAAGGCACATGTTCAGTTACTCTGTGAGAAGAGGGAGGTAAATCAATCCATAACACCTGTCTAATGTTTGCTGTCAAAACAGCAAATTCTAAGGCTGACCATGCTGTAGAAAATCACGCATGTAATGATTTCCCAGTTTTAGGTACCTGATTGAGCTCTCTTGGTTGCCAGTGAAAATCTTGTCCAAAAACAATCCCCAGAAATTAATAATGGAAAGAAAAATAAATCAGGACTTTTCCCTTCTGTACTTGCTTTGGCAAATTTTATGTTTTCAGGCAAAGTTTATTACTAAGGATACAAAGTAAACTGAAAGCATGAAAATTTCATAACTTTTATTTCTTTGAGAACAGGTTTAAAATGGTTGTTGAAATGAGAGTAAATCCAGTTTTGACTTTTTCTCCATGCTGCTTTAGCTCAGTTTCAAAGCTATCACTGATCAGGAAGCTTGACAGGCACAGTGTCTGAAAATCCTCACCAATGAGCAGTAACAAGATTTAAAAATGAAACCTGAATAGAGCCAGTTTGTTCAGTCAGCTTTATAAATTCAGTTATTTAACCATCTGCAGGCTAGATTTATTTTTGCCTATCAGATTTAAACCCTACACAAATAAGAAAGTCAGAGCCTAGTGAGTATCGTCGCATAAAATAATTGTTCATACGTTTGCAGCTCTTTTTCGTAAGGTACCATCAGATGCAGAGGGATTCATTGCACAGTACACTGGTCAGGTTGCTTTTAAATGAGAGTCCACAGAACAGAAATATTTGGAAGTCACTTCAATACAGAAATATATCTTTGGCCTTGGTTCCTTGTCCTTCTGTGGCAACAAACAGACAAGAAATTTAATCATTAGGCATTAATGTTTCTTGTGCAGAATGTACATGGTCTGAACTGAAACCTTGCAATCTGGTTGCCAGAGCAATGAGTCAAGCTACAAACAAGGTGACAGTTTTCCTGGCTGAGTTACAGTAGTGAACAGGCCTTTAAGCACAGAAGGTGTGCTGTGTTGTATTTAAGTCACTACCAGATTTCAGTATTCTGGCAAAAAAAATTAGTTTGGTTTTGGGTTTGTTTGTTTGTTCGTTTGCTTGGGTTTGTTTGTTTGTTTGTTTAGTTGGTTGGGTTTTGGTTGTGTGTGGTTGTTTGGGTTTGGTTTTTTTTGTCATCCCCCACAGATCATTCCTCAGCTGGGGATCCAGGAAATTTATAGTGTGAAGTCCCGAATCACTTACCTAACTGTGGTGTCACTTCTGAGACAATGGAGAACACCTTACGCAGTCTTGATGCAAACTTCTGTACAGTGCTGACATTTTTTGTTGGGCACTCTTAGTGTTGCCTGAATGCATGGATACATAGATACAGTTAATGTTAATCAGTATTTCTCATGAGATGAACCATAATGACCAACTCTCATGATGGCATCATTGCCAGCAACAGTTTTTAATGTTCTTCTGACTGTTTGGACCTGTTTGTTTTAAGAGAGCAGGAAACTATAGTTTCCTTTTCCACAAAACTACTGTTAATGGGCTTTTGCATTCTGCCCAAAATGAACTAGAAGTCATTAATTCACTTTTCAGTCTGTGATTCCCCCCCCCCATCTATTGCAGAAATGAGATTATTGAATGGTTTGGATACAGTAGTTTTATATCATTATAATTCAGATTATATTCTGGTTTGGGTATTATGGGGTTATATAACACAAGCAATCACGTGTAATTAGCTGAAGAATTATCACAAGACTGAGGTATTTGCAAACAGCAAGGTCATGAAGAATGGCATTGAATGATGAGCAGTAATAGAGATTTAATGATGCTTGTTAAACTGATATAACCAGTTCAAGTGTGATCTTTTAAGAGCTGATTTCTTAAAGCTGTGATATGCCGCTGTTAGGTTGTTAGTCTGAGATTTTCTGGTGTAGAGTTACGGATTTCTGAATGTATTGAAATCAAGGAACATGCTATTTATATTCTTACTCACACAATGGTCTTAATTTCTTTTACTTCTTCTGAACTAGTTCTTTTTAAGAGCTATTTTGATAGGAATCTAGAATTTCTGTAGGTCTTTGATCTCATTGCTATTCCAGTGTTTATAGATGTGTGTGTGTCCACATGTACCTGTGTATATAGATACACCTCACAGGTGTGTATTAGCTATGTATATATCCAAGGCTTTAATACATCTGTAATTAAATACTCACCTAGGTGCGTGCATATGTTGCATTATATTGTAAGTGTGCCTGTGCTGCTTCCAGTTTCAGCTTGTTGCAAGGGTAGACAAAATAGCTGAGTTTTTCCCATAGAGGTTTTTCTTCTTCCCTGTTACGTGTATGTACTTTGGTGGATATGCTTTGTGAAACGTAATGACATAGTTATGGCATACTTCCATCATGTCTGGAGCAAATTTATGACAGTCTGTCAAGTCTACCCTCAGTATATTAAACTTTCCAAAGCAGAAGGTTTTTATTTTTTGTGACAGAGGAATACAAATTCACTGTCTCAGCAATCAGAGATTTTAATTTTCTTGAAGTGGCTTAAATCTGCTGATTTTCTCTTCAAAAGGAAGAACTTTTGATCCTCCTAATTGTATCTCCTCAGTGAAAACAAATGTGTATTTTCAAAACGTGTACCATGCGAAGCATGCCCTTTGCTAGAAAAGATTAAGTAGCCTATGTATCCTATTTAGAAACAAATACATTTCAACAAGTCTAAAGTGAATCATGGAAGCCTGGTAGGGAAAGGCACAAACTGGAGTACAATTGTTGGCTGGACCCAGAGTTTTCAGAGGTACCAGCTGTTTCTGATCAGACATGCTATTATTCCAGAACACTCTGCTCAAGTGCTAAGTGTAGATCAGAGATGCTGATCAGCTGTCTCAGCTGTGCTGAGTATCTGGTTAGAGACAAAAGCAGGTAAACACACACAAATCTTGAGAAGGCTTTGCTGTCTTGGAGAACTCATGTGATGGTGAAAGAGGTTGCTGCGGAGGCATCCACAAAGCAAACAGCAACAGCCACCTGAAGATGTGGATTTATTGCAGTTAGTCTGCATTCCTTCCAACACCATAAAACTACAGGTTCAGATCTTGGCTATCAATATACTGATGTACAACCAGGTAAACTATCAAGAGAGAGATGAATCAAAATGTGCACACACTCAGGGAAAAATTTCCCCATAGGTACCCAAAATACATATGCTCACAAAAGGTGGGGCTGAGAACGAGGTCCTACTCTAAGGGGAGAGGATCCAGCTGGCAGGCTGCTTGCTGTGTGGAGAACCAACAACTATGTCGCTGTTTCAGGACTCCTTTTATACCCTGTCAAGGGTGCACTGTGGACAATTTCTTAATTCATTGGAGGACTGAGTCCTCCAAGCAACAAAAGAACTTTTGGGCCCAGAGACATCAGCTAAGGTTTGGAAGCATGAAGCTGATCTTTACTAGCTCTTAGCAAGTCTTCATCCTCTGCGTCAGGACCTTTGCATTTATTAGGGTGGTTATACTTGCCACAGAGACTCAATATAAATGTACTTAACTCTGTTTTCTGAAAACAAAATTCCACAGTAAGTTCACATTTTTTAATTGCTTGAAAGCTGCCTCTACTACTGACCACGTATCTTTGTTTTTTCCTCAGTATCTGAAAAACTACATTGAGAAAATCTGATGGAAGAGGCAACATGCAAGTTGTTAGATTTATCAGTTTTATTTTCTGTTGAAATACTTCAGAGTGACGTTATGTTTTGTACCCTTTCTGTACATCAGTGTGCAGGAGAAACTACACCACTTCAAATATAAATTTGAATTTGTTGGGTTTCAGTGAGCAGTTTGTGCATGCAGTAAGTAGAAAGCCTTAGCAGATATATTCATGTGTTTGCATTATGGCTTGGAAGCCAAATGTAGAATTTTACTCATTTCCTCAGCTGGTGTTGCAACCATTACATTATTTAACCATTTTAATTTTTGTCTATCAATATTGAGTTGCTCTGATCATTTAGATTAAACCCTTCAAGGATTTTCTGGCTGGCACAAAAGCTTTTATTGTGTTGGGTTTGTTGGTTGGTTTGTTTAAGTTAATCTCTTGAAAATGTTACGTTACTGACAAAGTTCCTTGCAATAATTAAGAAATGTTTAAATGAGTCACTCAGAACTGTAACAATTGGATGTTATGCTTTCACAGGAAATAAGAGTTTCAGATAGTAAATGTTCATATTATGGCATGAAAAAATGCATTTTCAGAGTAGTTTATCTTCTAGTGGAATTAGGTCGAAACAATATGCTTGGAATCTGATGTCTAGTTTCTTATTATTATTCAGAGATAGAAGTCATAGAGGCTTTTTCTCCCGGATGAGAGACAGGACTTGTGCCAAGTCTTTTAGACAAACGTGTCCCTTGGTCTGATGAGGCATTTGTTTTAGCTCTATAGCAAATACAGTCTCCAGACTATTTCATAAGCAGTACTAGTTTTGAGATACTGTGCACTAAAGAACAAGTCTTTGTCTAAAATAAATAAAGATCAAAATTCCTGTTGATTTCATTTTATGCTTGGTAGTTATGATGATTCCATTTTAGAAATTTTTCCATTGCTCTGACAGAGACTGACAGAAGTCCCTTAGCAGTTTTGCCCTGTGCCTAAGCAAAAAAGTTTAAACTATTATGACTTCATTATCTGCTTTTACATAAGTGTTCCTGATTACTTGAAGTAGAAGAGTAAGGTCAGAAAAAAATTACAGTGGTTTACCTTCTTAGTTTAGATTTTTTTCAGTAAAATCCAATATAATTGCTTTATCTTTTTATCTGTCTGCCACCTACATTCATTACCTGTAGCACCTGCAGTATGAGCCATGGTGTCTGCTGTAATAAATGGCCCTGTACAGCATGAGATTAAATTATTCTTGTGCACATGGTCTTTATGAGACTAATTGAGTGGGCCAAAGACTTGCTTCCCTAGGGAACCCGAACTGAGCCCTTTGAAATGCCCAGCACACAGCCCTTTGTTTTTTATTAATGTTACCACAAAGCAAAGCATTGCTGTATTGCAGTTAGTCCAAGTTGATGAGCACTGCATCAGAAGCACAAAAAGTCTGGAAGAGACCTCCAGAGACCAAGTCCAATCCCCCTGCCAAAGCAGAATCACCCAGGGTAGGTCACTGTTATGAATATTCAAATTTAATACTCCGGAAATATTAAATATTGAAACTTTATTAACACGAATTCCCACACCAAACAAATACACACCCCTAAACAGTGAACTATTTACAATTAGGTAAGGTTCGAATACCCAGTCAGGAATTGCTTACACAAAAGGCATAAAGGAAGACCCCTTCAAAGTGATTTAGGGAAGGAATAAAGAACTGCAAATATCCAAGGGTGAGGAGCAGCAATCGCCACTGCCAGCCGGATTCCCTTTGCCTTGGGCAGGGCTATTGGCGGGAAAATCAGAGACTCCAACAGACTTAGTAGCCACATTTACTCACTGATCAGCGCTGAAATGATAAATGAGGAAGTTACAATTCCAATTTTATGTTCTCGATGCAACCACGAGGCAGAGAGGGTAGCAGAGCCTGAACATGCTGCCGAAAACCAACAAAGCCTGGGAGGCAGTCACGTGTCCCCCGGGGCTAGCCTGCAACACCCACCAGAGGAGGAGGAGCATAAGCCCCTCCAGAGCAAAACCCCTTCAATTGCTCCTCGAGGCAAAATAGACCACTGGCAGGAGAGAAATTTGAAACCCAGCCAAACAGACAGGGTATTAGCACTGCAAGCAAGTGCTCACGGCCCATTTTGCCCCAGCAGGACAGTCACCCTACCTGAGAATGCATCCAGATGGGTTTTTTAAGGCTCCAGAGAAGGAGACTCCACAACCTCTCTGGGCAGCCTTTTCCAGTGCTCTGAGAATTTTACACAGCTGTATCTTGAAAGAGCAAGTATTTTCCAGCCCATGTGCTACAAAACTAAGATACCAAACTAAACAAGTGCAATTTAGTTAGCCGTATTATATATTTATATATTACACAAGCATATGAAAGGTGGCCTCATATGGGCAGATTAAATTTGCAGAATTAACTTTGGAATTATCCACCTTTTGAACATACATAACTACAAGTATGTATATATACTATAGCCATAAAGGCTAGCATGAAAATGTCTTCTACGTGTAACCCAAAGTCAGATTGTCTTTTGCAGAGGGAGAGAAAATGTTGTATTTGATTGTCTTTAAAAGTATATTCCTTCCTGTTTAAAATCCCCTGTCCCTGTATGAACGGCTGCATGTTAATCTTTAAATGTGTTTAAATGTCAGCTATCTGGCATTAGGAGAAACTTTATTAATGCCAGATATTAAACAATTATCGTGGCAGGGGAACTGAGGTTTACAAACATATTTCTACATTCATTTATGATTTACTGGCAATCTGGATTGATTTTGTGTATATTAAAGCATGAATTCTAATAGTTGACAAATACCCTGAGCATCTTTCTGCTGATGGACAGAGCAAAGAGACCTATACCTTTTCTTTTTAAAAAATATATAGTTGTAGTGAATGATATGACACTTAAGAGACTAAATAGCTTGATTCTGATCTAGAGTAGACTTACCCTCTTGGACCTAAAACTTCTTGTCTGCAGTGTAGATCTCCATTGCATCTTCTGTGCTCATCCTGTGATCACAGCAATTGGAGCTAATGGGTATGACATGGATAGCCCAAGCAGTAGGTGTGCATGCAATGGCTAGAGTACTGCTGCACATATCTGTGCTCTGTGGTGCAGACACTGGGAAAGGTTTACCATGATGTTTTCAAAGTACTTGAGTCCTTAGCTATGCATCATTTTTGCTGCTTGTGTTTCAGTTTTTTGGAGAGTACAGGCTTTAGACACAACAAAATAAATGGTGACGTGGATAAACTATGGTTTAGGAATGTGTAAAACCAACTTAACTTTTTGATGTAAGCTAGTATTTGAGAGCGATTTGTTGTCATACTGGAAGATGGCAAGAAAAGAATTAGCTAAAAAGCAGTGTACCATTAACTTGCCTTTAAGTTACTCATCTGATGCAACAGATTTAATGTTAAGAGTGATTTTTTCAGTTGCTGATAGCCCCGCCACATGTGTGGCAGAATGTCCTGATCATTTGTTTTGGTGTATGAATGGGAACTAAGGACTTTTGGAAATGTGAGCCTTAATTTCATTGTGTACAAAGTTAATTGTATCCTTTTTTTTCTTATTACTTAGACAGTTTAATTGTAGCTGCACTATGTTTGCATCCTAATGTGGGGCTTAGGCTCAGGTATAGCTCTCAGTCACTGCTTTCCATCTGAAGTCCTCAAAGTACAAAGAGGTCAGCATCTTGATCCCGGGGGGAAGAAGAAACTGTAATTGTGCAGGCAGCTGAGCCAATCTAATTAATCACTGCTGCCTACCCTGGGATCTCATGCTCCCACCCCTCTTCCAGCCCCTGCTCCCTTGTGCCAGCTTTAGCAGGAGGAGTAGGAAATTGCTTGTTTGATACTGGGGTGAAGTGAGTTGACTTCAGCTTTGGAACAACAGGGGAGAGACAGTGCTGGGAGCTGGGGAAAGCAGACAGGGCATGCTGGAATGGAAAGCCCAGAGAGTTTAACATCAGTAAAATGCCTTGGGCTCACTTGACAATATTGAATTATATAAAATATCCAGTAACTATTTCAAGTTTAAAGTCTACACACCCATACGGTGATAAAATTTTGTAGTTATTTATTGTCTGGGATTACTTTAATAAGGAGTAACCTTATTTAGAAATGAGATTTTTCTTTCCATTTTGCAGACATTTTAGGATCTGAAGTCATTGGTAAAGGTTGATCAATCTTTTTACAGAGACAGTAGAAATAAGTCATACAAGAAAACTGCCAAGTACAAAAGGCCTCCATTTCTGGTGTTCCCAGATAGTTTTAGCAAGTTTGCCTTAGCTGAGGTTTTAATTTAGCATTAACAAAGGATTTTGTGATGTTTTATATGCTATAATCTAATATTCTGCCTGTGATTTCATTCAGAACTACTACACACTTAAATTTCAGTTTGGAAGCTAGATGCCACAGGAGAACAGTCCTGGAAAAATCTAAATTATCAGTTATGAGCTGATCTAAAACTTACAGTATTGAAACATCTTCTGAAATATGCATTAGAGAATCTTTAAAGAGATCATACAAAATTCATCAAAACCTACTTCTCAGAAGCAACTACGTTTTCATCAGTTCCACATGCCACTGGTTTTAGTTCCAAATTTTTTGGGCATTTACATACAAACAAAATTCTCTATATGCACATACACGCAGGGGAAGGGATAAGAGCTCATCTCTCACCAAGTTTTATCTTAGAAAAGACAAAGCAACTGTAATATTTTTAAACCAATCCCATGACTGGGAATCCTGTACAAAAGCAAGCTGCTCCTTCAGTCAAAACATTGAGTATGTAGTAACATCTGACCTTACCAATGTCGGTTACGTTGTTATTACTCCAAAAATGGTGTATTTTGCATCTGTTTTGCTCATTCTCATATTTCCTTGTGTTGTCTCTATATCTGTCTGGTAATAAATAGACATCGTTTATAGTTACATCTCTCAGTTGTTTCCAGGCCTTTAGATTAGCTGTCACAAAACTACAGCTTTGTTTATCTATATTCTTTGCTGCATGGTCATTCTTTCTGCTGTTAATTTTGTAGAGTACGTCAGGTTAAGAGTTACCCAGGCTGACAGTCAAGCTATTAAGAGCTAATCAGGTAGGCACACGAGAAGCAGGAGTTCCTGAAAGCTGCTATTCACACAGGAAACAGGCTAACCAGAGGCAGAAGCAAAATGAGCAAAACATTGATTTGCTGTCTCCATGTTTCCCTAGATTTCACCACTCTCCATACTGCTTAGCATTTCTTATATGCTGAGACTCCATCTTCTGTCCGCTCTCAACACAACTGTGCTCCTCAACTGTGTATATGTAATACATCTACATCTGCTTTAAACAGAGGGTCTAAGGGAAGTATCATATGAAAATTATATGTACTACTTACACGTAGTTAACTGACATAAAAATATCAGAAGTTTAACAGCATAAAACTTGGCAATAAGGTTCAAGAGCCAGTGCCTCTGTATGCATTTAAATAAATATCTGTTAGAACACAAACATCCTTCACAAACCCATGCCCTCAGCTGCACCAAACAGATCTTACCTTGCAGCATACCTTGAAGGTAAACAGATAATGGAAATTTTGGCCAGCTACATTTTTCAAAATTGTTTAAAAACTACTTTGACTCTTCTTCTTCTCCTGAGGCATTTCAATAACTATCCAGCTAGTAATTATTTTCTTTAATGTAACAAATCCCTTTCCACATGTAGATTTGGATTCTTCACACAGCGTGTGATTTTTGGAAACATCTTTTGAGAGTGCCATGTCTAGTTTAGAATTAAAGGAGGAGTTTCATCTTGGGTCAGTTATCAAACACAGTCAGCTGCTATTCATAACTAACAAACTAGGAAGATGCCTGAAAGGTCCTGAGTCTTGGTGTGATAAAATCTCTGTGGATTCATTTGTAGTGCCCTTTTTCCTAAGGCAATAAAGAGAGAGGATGCTTTCAGATTATTTTAGTTAACAGAAGTGTTCTGTGGCGGGTGTGTATGGCAGAGAGAGCTGATTGCCACATTGCTGACATTGCCTTAAGAAGAGTAAGTGATTATTTTAGCACTGGCATCATTCTGAAGGATTGCAACATATTTTACTTTGTTAACCTTTCTTATACCATTGGATTACTTGGTCGGAGTCAAGAGACTTAAGCTGATGATTTTTACTTCTGTGATTTGCCAGCCCTTATAACTGGTGGAGTGCCAGGTTCTCTCTGAGCTGTCACTGGGTGAATGTGTTCCAGCTACATCCACCTGTTTATGCTCTGGCTGCCAGGAGAATGATTGGCTGTCAATTTGGCATCTTTACCAGCACTAAATCTCTCTTTTTATTTTTCTTTTTTTTTTTTTTTTCATGGAAGAGGAAAGTAATTGGAATTGGTAGCTTCACAATTGTTGATTATGACTTTCCACAGACATCAGGACAGGCACACTTAGTACAATGGCTTGTTGAATTATCATTTTTAGCACATTTTAGTGAGCACATGGATATTTTAGGTGGCCCTTGTAACTAGAAAAGCAGCATATCACAACTGACAACATTGTTGTATTAACTGGCAAAAGCTGATGAAGTTAATCAGTTTCCATCTTCTACTCATCTTAATCTATTCTCACTGCTTATCTCACTACAAAAACATTTGGTTGCATGCAGAGATTTTTGTTTTGTTTTACCTAGACAATAGTGTTAACAGAAGTAAAATCAGTAACTGGTCAGAACAAGTTTGTCTGCCACTGGCGACATTAATAACTTGGAAGGAAGTGAGTGAAATGTTTTGGTTCTGGTTTTGTTTTGTTTTGTTGTTTTGTTTTGTCTTTTTTCCCCTTGATTGTGCAACCNTCAAGTCCAACTCCCCTGCCAGACTATGTCTCTGTGATTTGATGTCAGCTGTCCTTATACAAATTTGGCATGGATTTTCAATTTTAAAAGAATTGATGTCCCTCTCGGGTTATGTTTTAGATACTTGTAGACTACCTCTATACCCTGCTTCTAGGAAAATTTTCCTTGTCACAAATATCTTTAGCACAAGAAAGCAAAAAACTGGACTGCATGCAGGTCTTGGTAATGGGTAACACAACGAATTTTCCTGGCACACTACAATTCCATGTACTTTCATTGCAGATAAAGTCAGGTAGCAGACAGTGAAATATTTTTTGTCCTGTATTTATATTATTAGTGGTGGGATAGGGAAAAATATGAAGGGATGGAAGTAAAGGAATAATCTCAAAACAAACTGAATTTTCAGTACATAGAGGTTGTTTGGATTGCCAGCTGTTCTTTAGCCAACAGTTCATTACATCTGAGTAATGTGGAATGGACAGGTAATTTTAATTTGAATTCTATAGAGATTTTCCTTCCTGCAGACTCTTCCAAGCATCCTACTGTACTATCTGTCTAAACAGGAAAGAGAAATGAGGAAAAAGTATTGAGGCTAAACAATGAATATATCCACATTCTCAGAAGACTTATTTCCCCCGTGAAGACTGAAGTGATGTTTGCCATACTGTATAGGACAAACTATAAACTTATGCAGGCTTTGCAAATTGAGAATCTCCTGGTACAATATATTAGAAATGTTGCAAGTGAAACCATTTGTATTTCAGTCTAAAATATTTTTCTCAATCTCCGATACTTTCTAGGTTTTAGGAAAAGTGAGAAATTTGGACCAAATTTAATCTTTTAAAGACCTTTTTTTTCCATTTAATGTTCTCCAAAGTTACATGTTTTTCATAAATGAGCAAAACAGAGGGCAAAACTTAGGGCTGCAGTGGAGTAAATGTTAAGATGTGGAGTGAAGAAGTTCTGCTGGGCAGTTGAAACAGCATTCACCTCTTACTGTCTGCTTCTAAATAGTTTTTTCCAGGAAATTTTAGGATTTTACTCTTAAATTCCCTGACAGGAAATAGGACTTGTCCTATCACTGGTGTGCTGGTTTAAGGCTAATTGGAGTATTTTAATAGAGAAAATTATATTATAGGCTGTGAAAAGGAAACAATGGTGATGTCTACTTCACTCATAGGCTTGCTGTGATGTTTAAGAAAGAACTCAAAACAAAAGATAAGCCGCTTGGGCTTGTTGGTGTCTGTCGGGCACAGCATCTGGGGCTCTCTAGCAGCTTCTGAACTTCTCCTCTCTGCTGATTAATTTCATTAACCACTTTCCTTCTAATCCCCTCCAGCTGAACCTCAAAATTCTCCTTACATGTAAGGCAAACCTTGAGGTAAGGTATAGGGGTGGGGAGAAGGTGGAAGGGTGGTTGGGAGCCCCTCCTGGGGTCTCTGATTTCTGGGAGGGGTGTTGTGTTTCTGTATTACCTTTACCTTGTATATTTCTGTAAATATTATTGTATATAGTGTATATATCTGCTAGTATATTGTGCTGAGCTGTAAATAGAGCTTCATCTAAACTTCCAGCTGACTGAGTTTTAGCTTGGGTCATTTTACGAAGTGTGGGGTGTGGGTAACTCCCGAACCTACATCAACTGGGCACCCCCAAAAAGAGACTGGCACCTTCATCTTGGCACTCATCCCTTAGATATTTATAGATATCGATAAGCTCCTCTCAACCTTCTCTTCTCAAGACTAAACAGGTTCAGAACTCTCAGTCTTTACTAATAACAGAGATGTCATATGATTGTAGTTAATAGGACATGGAGATGTAAACCTTCAGATTCTTATTGAGTACATCAACATAATTGACAATAGTTCAAAGAGGGAAGGACAAGGTTTTATTTACTGTGATCTGTTATGATTCCAGGACTTTAAGTTATCATCTTCTCATTGGACTCCCATTATCAGACTTGGGCGTGTCCATGTTGCAAAAAGTGCAGAGCTTCAGTGTCAAAGTGCTCAGCTTCAGTGAGGAGTGACACAATTCTTTATGTACCACTCATACCTCATTTCTCAGACAATGGAGAGAAAAGGCAAACTTGCACCAAAGAGAAGCCCTCTTGCACATGAAATCACTAATGCAGATGTGGTCATTGAGACGTTGTGTTAGACCTGGCTTCTATGTAGCCTCTCTTTGATTACTCAGAGGAAAAGGTGTTACTGTGAAGTGATGCCAAACGGATCACCCAGTCCCCCAAGCTGTGTTTGCTTTGTATTCCTTCAAATGTAGGCAAGGATTAATGTTTCATGACGATACTGTTTCAGCTACACTGCTTTTTGAGCACATTAAAACAAGAACAGGTTGTCATGATTCAAGGCCAGAAGTGGTAGCTGGGAGAGATAGAAGAGGACTTGCAATCTTACATCTGCTCCAAGTCATGGTGTCCAAATTCTTATTTGTATAAAATAAACATCACATTCAATTTGTTGTTACTATCAGGAAAACAACCTGTTGATCTAAAGAGGACATATGTGCTGGACAGAAGTCATGTCCAGCTAGTGTGACCTTAGAGCAGAAGGAGAGGATACCCAGGTGTGTACACATTGGTTCTAGAGTGATACAAGGTGTAGTGAGATGGCAGCTGGAAACCTGGGCAAAAACTCCACATTACCCACATTACCACCATGTGTCTGATCTAAGTCTTGTCTTTGGTAAAATTAGATTTGTCCTTCAGGTTTTGCACTGCCAATATCTAAATAAAATATGAAATTCAATGGAAAGCTACAAATAAAATGATAGTGAAAATCCAGGACAACCCATGTAGGGCCCTTGAATGTATGGCAAGCAATGCAGCATTATCTTGCAGCATAAGCACTACTGTCTGCTTTATGCCCCTTGTTCAAATATTTGGAATTCATGGTGACAACACTTGATATTAGAAAGGTTAATGACTAAGTGACTGGTAACAGAGAAGGCATGTGCCAGCAAGTGAACTATAGTCATCATTCCAGGAAAGTCTATGAAAAAATCTTTTAAATCATCACAGACTCATTTCCTGAAAAGATGCCTTGACTGTGTCTTAACAGGGAGCCCTTTCATGATGTTTCAGCTTATGAGACCTTTGAAAATTAATCCAAATGGATGAGTATGAAGGGTGTTGAGTTGGTCACTTCATACAAGCCGGTATACAACATATGAGCCACAATTATGTTGAGTGAACACTGATGGTGTAATTTAAGTCATGTTTGGCCACCAACTTGGAAAGCTGAATGATCTGCTGCTTTATTTACTTAATGCTTGGACACAAAAATATAGAGGCAAAGCTTCAGGCATTAACCTTATGCAAACTGCATCCCGACAGCTGTTACTTATGAGCAGGGCATGTGAAAATAGGAAAAAAACGCTCAAGCTGGACTTAACAGTTGGCATTTGCAGATGCACTTTTCTGGGTTAAGTTTACTTCTTTGTGGAGCACAGCTAAACTCTAGTTAGGGCTTGTAGCATGTATTTATTGCTTTTTCATCTGAATGCCTTGATTTCTTACATTTAAAAATTTCTTTTTATGTACAAAGCCTTAAAGTACTACCAATTGTGCTACCTGCAAAAAGACCAATAAAAAAAACCCAAAACCCCAAAACAAAGCAAAAAACCCAAAAAAAACAACAAAAAAACCAACCAAAACAAAGGCAAGCTAAATCTCTCCAGAACTGAGAAGCTTTGCAATTTGAAGAAGTTAAATTTAAGAGAGTAGTTTTATTCTTGCATCTAAATTTTTTAAATGCCTGCTACATATCCCTTCCTGAACCAAGATTTTCATATCTTCCATGTTTAATATTCAGTATTTATGGCAATTCTCTTCTGCTCCAACTCTAGCATTTGTTGTGAGTTTACTATTTCTTTCAAGGAGGTATTGTCTTGCTGTTCTGTGGTGTCAAAACACTGCACTGTGCTGTTCTGCAGGAAATAAACCAGGAGTCTGTCATGCACATGGAAACACACCCTACAAACTTTCATATTTGCATTGTTTCTGTTTGGATCAGTCATTTGAGTTCTGATACTTCCTGTACAATGATAGCTAGTATCTGATCAGAAACCTCCTCTGAAATAATAGCTGGTAGCTAATCATAGACATCAAAGTCAGCTTCGATACCTGCATACCTGTCTCTACAATACATGGAACTAGAGACAGAGGATCACTGTGTGCTTACATATTGTTACAGTGGCAACTTGCAGGGTACCATGCTGATGAATTTGCAGTTTGTAGGTAGCATTCATGTTGCAGGGCTTCTGCATTTGCTTTTGGAGAAACTCCACTGAGCCAGTAGGTTTGTTGCCATCTTGGGTTTGATTTGTGGGGTTGCTGTTACAGGCCTTGGAACCTTTTATGTTAATTTGTCATCAGACGTATTACGAAACCATTCATCAACATGGTTTTGGTGGTTAAAAAAGGAAAAAAAGTGAAGGCAAATCTCTGTTTTAAACTCTGTACATACTGGTTAACATATACATTGTTTGTAGCCTATTTGAGCTCAGCTGTTCATAACAGATAGAAAAGGTATTAACAACTGAACAAACATTTATTCTTCTAGCCCTGATCTTGTATTCATGAGCAGGAATGCAGATGTATGGCAATAGGAATAACACTCTTCTTAAAGGATTTTTTTTAAAAAATTGAGTTGTGACATCAGACTTTAATTTGAACAGTAGTTTGGGTTGATGGGGCCTGGAGAACAAGTCTTGTGAGGAGCAGCTGGGAGAACTGTGGTGGTTTGGTCTGGAGAAGAGGGGGCTGAGGGAAAATCTCATTGCTATCTACAAGTCCCTGACAGGAGGTTGAAGGAAAGTGGGGGTTAGTCTCTTCTAATGAGAGGAAATGGTCTGAAACTGTGCTAGAGGAGGTTTAGACTGGAAATACGAACAACTTATTTCCTCCAAGTGTTGTCTTGTATTGGAACTGGCTGCTCTGGTGGAGTCACCATCCCTGGTGGTGTTCAAGAAACATGTGGACATGTCACCTGGGGATGTGATTTAATGTTCTTACATTGAAGGTTGGACTTGATGTCTTTGAGGTCTCTTCCAAGCAAAGGCATTCTATGAAGTGTGGAGTAGTTTTTGTTAAACATTTTACCCATTTAGAGAGGACCATTTGGAAACTTGTTTTCAGAATATATTTTCAAAACTGTACTTCTGAGAATTGCAGTTTTGTGTCACTATAGTTAGTCCATATAACACTAACTTTCATGTTACAGTTAGAGTTACTTCCATACAGTTAGATGTAAAACCAGTTGTTAAAATAGCAGTCAATTTTATGACCAAATGTTTCAACCTCTGGTGTGTTCTGCTGTTTCTCATCACATTGTTATCTCCTCAGATCTGTGCTGCCTAGTCTGAGTGCCATCAGCTGCACTTCCTCTGCCAGCTTCTCTACCTTTTCTCCTGTCAACAATTCCACGTATTTTTGCTACTTAGTTTTAGTTGCTTTTTATTTGGCAGAGCACTTTGATAGTAATTGTCTCTGACTGTGCCTTCATTAGTGTTTTAGTTCAGAGCGACAGCAGGTTTTGAGTGTGTGCCCTGATTGCTCTCACTTGTGCCATATTGTCCTCACTTACTGCTCCACATCCATAAAGCATTTAGAAGTGTAAAGTAGATTCCTTTCAACAACAAAAAAAAAAAATTAAAAAAAAATTACAAACTTCTTTCCATAGGTGCACAAAATGCATTCCAGCCCATAGAAAAAAAATGACCAAACAAAGAACTGGCCTTAGGTACACTTCTTTAGTAGTTTATTTAAGGGTGATAGCAGGGTACAAGGTGGAATGTGTTCCAGCTTGAGACATGTGAATCACATGCAGGAACCTCAGCCACTGACTGGCTGGTACCATATGTTGATTACACAAATTATTTTATAATATAGAGTAAAGCCTTAGTGGCTCACAACCATGACTATTTAAAAATTCATCATTCCAAATCGTATTGATGGCTAAATACTGTTTGCCTTGCAAACTTGGGTTAAGGATGTTAGCATACATTTACAGCAATAATGAAGGTAGACTCTGGCTGTTCTCTAGTAGCTTTTCACTGTTCTGTTGTTAAATAAATCATGACTTCCTCAGACAACAGATATATTTTTCTCTTCAAGATTCAATAATTACAATAACTACATTGGAAGCAGAAGTTAAGGTGTCAGTGTTATTATTTATGTTATTTTATAATGCAGAGACATTCTCTCATCCTTGATCAAAATCTATTGTGCAAGTATATAAGAAAATGACAGTGTTCACCCAGAGACTAAAGACACTGTCCTCATCCTCTGATTTCTCAGTCCATCCTTGTATTCTTATGACAGCTGGACAGAGTAAGGGGTTCTAATTCTCAGTAGCATGAAGCTGGAGACTTGCTGGACAGCAGTGAAGCTCTGCCAGCATTTTCAGACCATTAGCATCAATTCTGGAGAACGGCTCAGTTCAAAGTCTTGAGTTTGAGAAATTTCATGTGGATGAATCCAAGTACTCTTTTCACACAGAAATAGAAAATCTGAATATGCATGACACAGAGGGAGCGAGAGAAAGATTGTACTCATTTCAGAAATCTGGCTAAGACATGATTCCCTCCAGGACATACGATCATTGAAAGAAAATGGAAAAGCATGGAAGCACCAGCTGTTCGTGAATGAATGAGATTTGGCCTGGTTAACATGAGAGATGAATCAAATATGGTTTTGTTAGAATGATAAAGACTGATGAATTGAAGAAGGTTTAGAAACCCTCTGAGGATTTCTCTGAAGGCAGTATCTGGCTAGTAAAAATACCGATGCTGTTAAATAAATTGTGAAATCATTATTGGGTTATATAGTCATTCACCTTTTAGTTAAAGACTCTTTATCAGTTTCATGCTGTCATCATCCTACAGTATCCTAAAGGAATGCAAATACCCTTAAGCCTCCCTATTACAGAAAGGAAGGTCCAAGCTGGCCTGTAAACACAAGCCTGTATAATGCCTGTGTTTAATATTTTAAATCTACCTCGCTTTTATACTACAGCAGGGTAGATTTAGGTTAGACACTAGGAGTAGACATGAGGGTAGTGGGACACTGGAACAGGTTTTCCATACAAGTTGTATGGAAAACCTGTTCCACACTTCATCCCTGGAAGTGTTTAAGATGAGACGGGGTGAGACTTTGAGTAACCTGTTTTAGTGGAAGATGTCCCTGCCCATAGTAGTGCAGTTGGAACTAGACAAGCTTGAAGGTCCTTTCTGGCTCAAGACCTTATAGTAGCCTTCCAGTATCTGAAGGGGGCCTACAGGAAGGCTGGGGAGGGACTATTTACAAGGTCTTGTAATGACAGGACTAGGGGCAATGGGTTTAAACTGGCAGAGGGAAGATTTAGACTAGATGTTAGGAGGAAGTTCTTTACAGTGAGGGTGGTGAGGCACTGGAACAGGTTGCCCAAGGAGGTTGTGGCTGCTCCCTCCTTGGAGGTGTTCAAGGCCAGGTTGGATGAGGCCTTGAGCAACCTGTACTAGTGGGAGGTGTCCCTGCCTATGGCAGGGGGGTGGGACTGGGTGATCCTTGAGGGCCCTTCCAACCTTACCATTCTATGATTCTATGAGTCAATTAATATAGACTGCATTTATTTAAGTAGCTTGTCTACTGATCTTGTCAACTTAGTTTTTGAGACAAATTTACATATCTGAAGTATCAGATGTGTTTTATAGACGCAAAAACTATTTTGTGTAGAGAAGGGTACTTCACTGACAGGGAGAGCTACTGTGTGAATTGTGTGCAAGCTAATTTGGTTGAATCTTTCAAGGAAATATTTATGCCATGTTTTAAAATGGAGGTGAAGAATGTCTAGGCACTTCTTTACTAGAGCTACTGTAAAATGCAGTTTGCAGCATTGCATACACAGCAGTGCATGATAGCTGTGGAGAAAACTGGGTGGAATATTCTCTGCTTATACTCACTGAATGGTAAAGTGGAGAAGAGAAGTCCTGCATTGAGTCACTTGTAAAGGATGAAAAACACGAAAAATTTTATCCAGTATAGAATTAATGATTTAGGGTATTCTTGGCCCAGATACATTCTTAATTGAAATGGATGCCTATTAGCAAGTACAGAAATGTATCTATGCATATGTTTAAGAAAGCAGTGGGGATATGATATGCTTTGCAGTACCACTGACACTTGGCTTTCATGGCTGCTGTTTCCAGCAGGAGTACTTCCAGTGTTCCAAATGCTTGGAAGAATTCTGGCAGCAGGGAAATGCTGCTGCTCTCAGTTATGTTAATATGGATTACATTCAAAAGGGAGTAACCCAAAAACTCATATCCAAAAACTTAGTTAACCAACACCTAAAATGAAATTTTAAAAGAGGATGAGAATATTCACTCCATATTATACCTCAAAGTAAAACTGTACTTGGTTTGACTTTCTGCAAATCAAAGATGCCTTCTATTTAATTTCATTCTAATGTTTAGCTATGCTTCATTGTTACCACATTAGGCAGCAAACACAAATCCAATAAAATGTAAACCCTGCTTCTATTGAGTTGAAAGCAACTTGCTTGTTCAAAGTCTTTGAGTTTGTCTCTTTTATAAAATAGTTAATTCTCAAAGGTAAGCAACTTCGGTCAACTTGAAGCTCCACTTAATCCTGTGAGAATGATTGATTTTTTTTCTATTGTTGTCATTGCCTAGTCCAGTGTCATGCACATCATGAATTTACTTCATTCTGTGTTTATTTATTTAAATAGAGTAAGGGGGGGGGAAAAATGAGAGACAAGTTGCTACTAAGAAGTCTGTTTTCAAGGGGCCCTTCCAACCTTACCACACCTAATATTACAAGGTTATTCGTCATGTGTTAATTGATGCTTTTAGATAACAGTGGTTGATAAATTGTTTTTTTCCAAGTGTATACCAAATCCAAAAATTGCCAATGTTGTTTGTAAAAACTGTGCAGATGATTTAGCTCACAGAGTTTAACACCAGTATGTTTAGGTGAATCTAGAGGCTCTTTAACAATATTAAGGGCAAGATTGAGAATGGTAGTGACTTGAATGCAGACCTGGGAGAGTTGCTTGATTTTGATTATCATAATTCTTTCCAGTTGTGGAAGACTGTGGTTTTAGTTAATGAGGGAAACTGTTAGAGCAATGGGCTTTTTTATCTCTCTACAGTTGTCTAACAAGCCATCCTCTAGTCCTAAGTCATTCCAAAAATGACTGAACTTGATCAGGTGTCAGTAGATCTAAAACCTTATTTCTGCTCTGTAGCTTTAAAGGAACCAAAGACCGAAGTGTATGAGCTTTAAGTGTGGATATGCTGGGAACAACCACTGCAGCCAAGTATGTACAGGCCATCTTGGGTTTTGCTTCTAACATAGTGCTTTTATCTTACCTTTGGACATTTTGACAGTCAAGAATTTTGAAGATCTTAGCTATTTAGTCTATGAAGCTGTGCTTAGCATTTAGGTTTATTCTATCTTCACCTGGTCACACTGTAGAATACACAGTGAAATCCCCTCCTCAGTCCTGTGCAATTTGCAGGCTGATCATAATGGTAGGGCTGGTGGTGTCATGGCTCAGAGAGTCCAATGTGTTTTGAAGTCCATTTTACTGCTAACTCTAAGAGTTTAGTTTCCACAGTCTGTCAAATACATCAAGTACAGTGCAAGAGTGGCCATGGGGAGCCTTGTGAACTGCTCCTAGGGAACTTCCACAAGGTGATTGAGAAAGGCAAACAGTTTACATTTGTATCCTCTCTCTCTCACTGAGTGCGTACATATGGTGGATTCTTACAGTCTCCATAAAATGGAAAGATTGGCTCATTCAGGCCAGAAATTGTGTATCTGTTACAGACTGGCTGGATAAGGCCTTGAGTGACCTGTGCTAGTGGGAGGTGTCCCTGCCAATGGCAGGGAGTTGGAACTAGATGATCTTTGAGGTCCCTTCCAAATTTACCATTCTATGACTGCATGTGCCTAGACCACACAAGAATTGCCCATGAGTAAGTTCTTTGTGGTATCACCTGTGCATCCATTTAGAGGAACATGGAATGGGAAAAAGCCAAAGTACTTACATACTAGCGTCTGAATGCAGCAAAACAAAACAGGCAACATATTTTAGTCAAGTGGCCTTTGCCTGATGTTTTCAGAATTATGTTGTGATGATGGCCAAACTTTGCCCTGGCCCGTGCAGATGGAAGGTTTTGTCTTCAAGCTATTCAGCTATCCCCAAAGAAAGGGCACTTTTTCTGGGGTTCAGAAATAACAGAAAAAAAAAGGAACAAAAATCTTTTACTATCGGGTTAAATATGCTTTTGACTGTAGCATTAAAACCAAGGTTTTTGGTCTAGCAGTCATCCACAGTAATTTTTTATTAGATTCAGTGGAAGTGTTCTATCATTTTCTTCTGAAAAATGGCCATCTGCTCCAGTATAAATCAAAATCTTTTTTGGTCCTGCTTTCCAAATGCATTATTTCAAATACTCTTTCTTGATGTAATACAAAGCATTTTACAACATGGGAATCATGTTATTTAGAATAGTAAGCACAAGAAAATAAAAGGCTGATATTAGCTGGGGGGGGTGGTTCATTGCCAATTTTTACTATATTTTTGAGTGGAACCATGCAAAACACGGTTACTGATTAGTGTTTTATAATAAATGCTTAATGGTCGATTTATTTTATTAAAAGAATGCATAGCTCTGTACAGCAATATGGAAAATACACATAGCAATTGTCAAAATCAAACCGATTTTGATAGCAAAAGCCCTCGAGGAGTACCATTTTTATGTTGGCTGAAATATTTTGTTAACTTGTATGAACTGGCTTGAGCCTTCTCAACAGTAATAACTGGCATTGCTAGAAGGTAACCATACTAAATTGTTTACTGCACTGCTGTGCAGGTTACTGTTCTTCTCTTCCCCCATGATCTCAGCGCTGATGACAGTAACGGAATAAATGAAACCATTTCTCCAGAGTATGTCTAATTATGTTGGATTTTGTGTCCAGGAAAATTAAGATATAATAGTACATCAGCGGAACTAAACCTGATATGGCAAAGGCAGTTTTGTTAGTATTGATCTCAGACTTGTTTGCAGTGGAACAGGGTGATGGGAGAAATGGAATAAGTCCAGATTAGCACTGCTTAGCACTTTGTATTTATTAGAGTGGTAAACCACTGGAGTTGTAATTACTGGTCTCCATTACAAATTACGTCATTTTTACTCCCTGCATCTTGCACATTTCAGTGAGTGGCCTGGGAAATTATTATTTTTTAATATGCTTGTTAGCATAGCTCTCTGAATTCTCAGCTTATATTCATGGTGATAGCAATGAAACTGTGCACTTAGACACTAGTACTATTTGTTGGTGTATTTACAAGAGGTAAATTCCATTCTCCTGATGACTCAGTGGATATCTTTGAGAATATACCTGTATTTCACTTTACTTTTTTTTTTTTTTTTTACCCCTTCCTTGCTTCCCGTAATTCTAAGTTCCAAATTTATTCCTAACCAGCCTTGTACTCCCAGGTAACTAGAAGTCAGTGAGATTCAGTGTCCTTCATGCACTGATAACTTCTATTTTAAAAGCATTTATGTAAAACTGGTAGAGATAAATTTAAGAACCGAGAACCCAGCATGCTGCATCAAAAACAGGATGGTAACTGACAGCTCTAGAAACTGTCTAAATTTAGACCCCTGAAAACTGTGGCATAATATTTTACTATTCCCCCTCCATGGCAATCCAGTATTAAAGTGCTTAAACTTACCAGTCCCACCTACCAGTCAGTTCTTGCCTCTAGCAAGCTTTCTGCTAACAGAGCCCTCTGGCATACATATTTTTGAACCCCACTGCCTTTTTTTTTTTTTTTCTCCTTTTTAAAAAAGAAAATCACCTATTTTTGACAGCAGCATTGGGTATTTTTTTCATGAATTTCTGTATTTTCCTGTCCTTATTCTACTGCTGTAGAACAAATAGAGCATTTGTTTGTAGGAAAACTACTGCATTTTTTGTAACACCAGTTTTCTTTTAGTATAGGAATGAAATCATGTGGTTGTATTCTGTGGCTCCAAAAAACGTAAGAAGCTTACTAAAAGAGCACTCTTGTGATGAAGTAGCAGAAACTGTCACTCTAGCACACTATTAAGCTGTATTTCTTTAAATATTACTTAAGGACAAAAGTAATATGCTCATGGCTGCAGATCTACATACCTGACCACTTGTCAGGATTTTGATTCCTTTTATTTGAGTTAATGTGGGCTGTGACATGACAGAGACCCTGTTCTCTTACCACTTCAGAATGCAGGATGCTTCTAAGTGTCCTGCAGTGTAAGAGCAGTTGATTCATCGACCTGTAAGAGCTTTGGGATCATGTTCTATTGTGTCCGTGGGCATGAGAATAAAGTGGTAGGTTCTTTTTTATAAATGAACAAAGCTCAAATGGGGATAAAAGGGGAATAATGTTTCTATGGACTATTGCCTTAAGTAGGGCTTCAACCACAAGTTGAAGTCCGTAGAGGTTATTCCATTAATTCCACTTTCCCAGGTTTTTTCATACAGTTAGATAGGTGAAGAATTACTTAAGAATGAAAGCCAATGTGATAAAAAATTAAAGGGTAAGTTCCGATAAGTCAGTTGGGCAAAGCTACTCCGTACAAAATCAGATTTAAGTCTCCTTCAAAATTCAGAACATAACAAAATAATTGTAGAAATCTTTTTAAAAGTCTGTGTAATGCCAGCTGTTGCCTATCCAAGGCCAAGTGACTGCAATTTTACTAAGTTAAGAAGCAAACTGAATTGTTTGTTTGCTTTATTGAGTGGCTTGCGTTGGAAAAGACCTCAGAGATCATCTACTTGAACCTCCCTGCCACGGGAACCTCTTAGCTAGACTCAGCTGCAAGGTCTTATCCAACCTGGCCTTGAACAGTCCCAGGAAGGAGGCATCCACAACCTTTTCAGGCAGCCTGTTACAGTATCTCATCACCCTTGTACTGAAGAACTTTTTCATAAGATCCAGTCTAAACCTAATCTCCCTCAGCTTCAAACCATTTGCCTTGTCCTGTTGCTAGGCACCTTTATGAAAAGTCCCTCTCCAGTCTTTCCATAGTACCTTCAGGTGTTGGAAGGCAGGTCTAAGATGCTGAACAACCCCAGCTCCCACAGTCTATCCTCACATCAGAGGAGTTCCAGATCTTGGATCATCTTGGCCATCCTCTGGACTCACTGCCACAGCTCTGTCTCTTCCTTATGATGGGAGCACCAGAATTTGAAATAGCAATAATTAAAAACAAAAATTCAGCCATCGTTTAAGGTATTGGAAAATTTGTTAGTATTTCTAAGTCTATCATGATGAAATGAAAATGATCTCACAATATGTCTTTATCTTGATGGAAGCACATTTTTCACTGAAAATGTGTTGATGTTTTCTGACAGGCTTTATTCAGGAGAGCAATTAAAATAGTGATCCATTGCTTTCATTGTTATTCATACAGAATTTCTAATAGTTCAATAATACTCTGCAAAATTACCCCTGTGCAATCCATAGGAATCTAGCAAGCAGTGTTCCTCTAGGTACAGCACTTCATAGGCAGGTTGTCAGCTGGTGAAAAATAACAAGTTGACAACAGTTTGAAAAAGGATACCAAGCTAATGGAGCAGTGGCAAAAAACTCGTGTTGTTAAAAAGCATGATATATGAGAGAAGGAAAGAATGGGCAGAACAGTGTAACATGAAAAATGAATGGGCATTTCATTAGCAAGGACTTCCCTCTTGTTTTCAAACACGTCGCTGCTTGCAGAGTCCTGTGTGAATGCTGAAAAGTGGTTTGTTGGCAGCAGACAGCTATGTCAGATGCTTATACCTTTGCTTAGCGAGAAATTGGTATTGATGTGTCTTTGGTAAATTTTTCAAATTGCAGAGCAACACTAAATAAAATGTCATTTTCTGAATAAATTAGGATTTCATGCTATCATCTGAATTACTAATGTCATCCTGTGGAATAGAATGTTTATGCTTCTCCTGAGGCAGCCTCTTCAATTTTGCTTACACCTGTGACTTAATATAGGACAGAAGGTCTTCCAAAGACCGATGCTCCCAATGGAACACTATAGATTTTCAAGAAAAGGCTTGAAAATTATACCAGTGTTCCTAAGTAAACCTCCAGGCCTTGTAGTTTTTAATTTGAACAGGCTTTTTGACGTGCAGGTATCAGCTACCGCTGGGAGCAGCTTTTGTTTCATAGCTGATACTCTTCACCTTGTAACCTCGCACAAGACAATTAAAATTGGTTCCATTTTATTTGTTTAGTTTGTGTAACTGCTCCATGTTTCACAGCCGGTTTGATGTAGAGTTATCTATTCCCTGTGTTGCTAGAATGAAGTTGAGTATTCCACAGTGATCAATGGAATGTAGAAACATTAGAATGAATGATTTCATTAAAGAGTTGCAAAAGAGCTTTTTAAGGGTTGAAGATGTATTCTTCTGCTGATTGTTTGTCTCTCCCAAGTTAGTGTTTATCACTCTCTTTTAATTATCTGTCTGCACATTTTTTTTTCACACATAATAGTAAATGAAGGCATAATGAATATACGATGTAAAGACATAGCTCAATCTGTAGTTGATTATGTCACTAAGGATATTAAAGAGCAGTAGTAGATACTGTATTAGTTTTTGGATTTGAGCACCTTTGAATCCACCACAGGCTCCAGCACTTTTGCACTCCTTCAGGACAAATAAGAAATGAGCAATCCTTTCTCTGTGGGACATTTGTGACTAACTGCAGGAAGCATACAAGGGGCAGCAGATTCCTCTGCCGAGCATTTGCTAACTTGCAGGCTCCAGGCTGCTGGTTTACACAAGGTGTGTTCTGCCTCCTCAGCAGGAGCTATTGGTAATCCACCTATCTTGAGGCCCATGCTCCTGTTTTCTACTGACCACTATTTCTTTACCTTACATTCAAAATAGTAAACATAGTTGTCTTCAAATTGCGGCTGGTTATATTCTAATGATATGACTTCCAAGGTAGATTCTTGCAGTGATGAAAATGGCACTTGGATCTGCATGGACATCTTGAGTGAGACTGATGGATGATGCTTAAGTACAGTCACCTTACGAGCATATTGTGAGATGTGTGTGAGCGTTACCTAAATGTTCATGCAGTTTCTGAGCACAGATTTGAGAAAGCATCTTCACAGTTTACATAGACAACTCTCAAATTAGAAACTATTCTCTTCCCCAGATGGAGACCTCATGAAATCTGTAATTCTTAATTTCAGGTTAACATCACTAAAAATATGAAAGAATATTTGAAAAGACAAATACATAACTGCTATCAAGAGTAGATATTCCCCTATCTCAAAAAAAAAAAAAGGATATGGGGTCCTTATTCTGTTTATATCTAAAAATATATAAAATACACCAGTCATAAGGTATTAGATTGTTCTCTCTGAAAAGTGAAAGACAAAACTCTGAGAAGTGAGAGACTTAAGGTATCTTCTAGATAAATACTAATTTTAAAGTTCAACCTAAAAGACGACTATTAGGGAATTAGAACATTTCAACTGGAATTAACATAGCTACTTCTTTACAATCCAAAATACTTCCATAATAATTTTGCTGAGGAGAATTGTGGGGGTAATACTTCCATTTTTATCCAGAAACTGTTAAAAACCCAAACCAACCAAACTAACAAAAAAATCCAACTTTCTATGGAACCCTGAAAAAGTGTTATTTGCACAGTTCTCAGGTGATCAGAAGTCTTGGCCTTTCAGATGAACTTGTTGCAATACAGTGGAGTTGGGCAGGCAATTACTCTGAGAACAGGTTGGATTTTAAAGCTCACAGAGTTAATGCTTACAGACCAGTGTAAATCCTATTTATCCTCTCAGGTGATGGGCTAGATCAAGCAGATTGTATATAGAGATCTTTCCTGAGTCCCACGTTTGACTCTGGCAAAAAATTGCCGCCTTTGAAAGATTCCTCATAATTGTGGAAGTTATAGAACAAAGCAAAATGAAGTGATTAGAAAAACACTTAAGAATAAGAGAATGGCTGAAATGAATAAGCTCAGTCACACAGATCTTCCCAGTGACTTCCTTGTCTGTTTTGAATTATCATTTAGTCAGGTATATTCAATTAAAATTTTTATATTGCTGCTGTCTTCTACTGGCCAAGGTGCATCAGGAGTTATCAGATGGTTCTTCTGGATTTTTTAACGTGGAGATACTGTCAAGACAGTCTCAAAGAAATGTTGTTTGCAGTGTGTGTGAAAGAACGAGCATTTGTAAGCTCATGTATTCCAAGAAATCCGGCTGCTGCCTTAGGTCTGTGGAGAACTCTGGTAGTTTTATTTGAAATGTCAGCATTGGATACAGTATCAACTGTAGCACTCTTTTGCTGAGAATATTTCCGAGTGAATCGAACTGCAGGTCAAAGGTGTCTGTGCTTAGCATTGTTAGGAAAAGAGGCCATACTGGGTAAAATGCAGTTCAGCATTCAGATTACTTTGGTTTGATTCTTGCTTCTGTTACTTGGGCACATCATCTGAGTTTCCGTGTCCTAAGATAGGAATATTGATGATGGTATTCTGTGATCTCCGCTCCTATGTAGAGACATAGTCATAAAGTCACAGAATCATGGAATCCTTTTGGTTGGAAGGAACCTTTATGATGGTGTAGTCCAGCCATTAACCCAACACTACTGGGTCACAACTAAACCGTGTCCCTCAGCAACACATCTCTAGGGCTTTGAAACCCCTCCAAGGATGAGGACTCTACTACTGACCTGGGCAGTCTGGTCAGATAACCTCTCTCCATCTTGCAAGCCTCAGGGATGACAAGGTGTGTGGTGAGGGCCATCTCAAGACAAGAGACATAAGGAGCCAAAGGAAGTCCTTCTGCTGTGCCATGGAAGGACATGGGCAGGTGTCTCAGGGAATCCTGCAGGAAAATGGCCTGAAATTAGGCCAAGGGAGGTTTAGTTTGAACAAGAGGAACAATTTGCTTGCTGCAGAGGTAGTCAGGCATTAGAACAGGCTACCCAGGGATATGGTGGACTCACTGTTCCCAAAGGTGTTTAAGAGACGTGTGGATGTAGCGCTTGGGAACATGGTTTGGTGGCCGTGGTGGTATTCGGCTGACAGTTGGACTTGATGATCTTGAAGGTCTTTTCCAACCCAAACAATTCTATTCATAATGAGCTTTGAGCTGTAGAGCTAGAAAATGCTGCTGAAGACAAGAGTAATGTTCCAATATTGACAGATTTGATACATACTTTTGGTCCCCGCTGCATGGTTGGATACTGATAGCGAGACCAGCAAAGCAAAGTCAGAGTGTAAATAACATTTATATCAATATTCAGCTTCGTGTAATATTACATTAAGAAATTTAGCTAATTTCTATATTTACCATGTGTTTCTTTTGGGAATATTTTGCCAAAATGGAATATTTATCCAATTGCATCTTTTGTTAAAATATTATGTGCTGAAGTTATTATTCACATAATTTTAAAATTTATCTCCAAGCACCAGCATAAATCAGAAAAGAGGAAATTTTGTGAGGAATCTTTTCCACACTTTTTTCAGAGTAAGTTCTGAATGCTTCGATATGCAGATGAGCTGTTAAGACTGTTCAAAAAAAAACCAATTATTTTGGAGAAAGGATGACTACTTCTAGTTGTTATAAATCACAGAGTAACTATTTCATCCCAATAGAATGTGTAGTGATGTATGTAAGCTGCAGAAAACCAGCCAATATTGTCTTTGTGAGTGCCTATTGGTTTGCTTTTATGTGAGAATTTCCTCTTTTCTTTAGTTTTTCTCATTTAGTTTCCGCAAACATTTGAATTTCAAAATAAGAAAGAAAGGAAAGAAGTGATGTTTCACCACCAAAATTATGGCTATTCAAGAGATTTTTTGGAAGTATTTCATTTCTTGAAGAGTTTTGAATCAGCATCTTTCTCTAGACCTTTAATCTTGCAAATTAGACCATGAAAAGCTGGTATGGATTTTGAGTCATTTGACTGGGTTGTTCCATGGGGCTGAAAATACCAGTGTTAGACTCATGGTCCAACAGAAAAATATTTCTCAGTGCCATCAAAACAGAGACTTCCTTTTAAAATTGCACTGAGGAAGGAACAGCTTTCTTTGTTGTCATTTGCTTTTCACCAGAGCTAGGCCTGATGTTGTCTGTCACCAAATACTTGGTCTCAGTCCTAATGTACCAACGAATGACATTTGCTGAAATTTTGCAAAAATCTATTCTTTCCCCAACTGCAATATAATTTACATCCTGAGTTTTTTCCTAAGAATTGCTAGAAGTCTTCATGAGACTCTGAATTACACAATCAGTAACATCCAATTCTGCACATTTTGTTTTCTTTCACATTTCTTCTATTTGTAGCAGTTCAACCCTGAGGACTTTTGATTATAAGATCTTCTGACTACAACTTATGAGCTTAATAGCCACCATAGCGTATTTATGATCCTGTATCACACTTCAGGGAAAGCTTCTGTAGCTTGCTTGCTGGCTTTGTTTGCAGTAGGCAAAGCCCTGGAGACGTCAGCACTTAGCTGCTCTTTGAAATTGCTGAAGTGTGGTGTTCCACCAGATTGGGTGGCCTACACAGCACCTCTAATAACAAATGGCTCTGGGTTTTTTTTTGTGGGGAAGTAACCGCACATGCCTCGTGTTAAGGTTGCCTTCTGACCATTAGGCAGTAATTTCTGAAGAAAAGAGCCTGCTGTTCTCTCACTTCTGAGATGAAACATGAGTGTAACCTGGAATGAACCCATGTCTTATGTTTTTATTCATTGTTTGTTGACCCTGTGGTCAACCCTCTGTCACTATGATTAATCATTCAGACTCCAGTTGTCCAAAAGACAGTTCAAGCCTTTTCTACAAGAGAAAATAGGGGGTGGAAGGAAATAAAACCAAGTATTAATGAAACAAAATGGGTTAGTCTTTGACATGATAATTTATACCTGGGCTAGCAAACCAACAGGAGTGCTCTTGTATGTGAATGATTAATGGCTGCTGTGGTTGCATCTGTGACAAGTGATTAATTAAGTTTGTGATTAAAAAAAATACTTTTTTTTTTTTTCCTTAAGTGTGCAAATCTTGGAACTCCACTTCTGTCTGCAGAGTGATTCAATTACAATGCAGACCTGTTTGTAATTCAGATGTCACTCACCATTACTCATGCAATCGTCTTCAAAATGGAGTTCATTTTATCTGTTAAGTGCTAAAGAACTGACAAATCTAGCATGTCCCCAAAAGACTTTCTAACCTGTTGGGAAAAAATGTCTGACTTGCAGCTCTGTTTTCAGAAGCACATAACCTAACCTGTCATCATATAATTTGTACAGTCTCAGAATGCTATTGTTATATGTAGTAAATGAGTTACCAGATGCAAATTGAAGTCGTAAAGTTGACCTGTACTTCATAGAGCAGTAAGTTGCATTAAATCTCAAACCTATCCAGATACAGCTGTGCCTTGTTGAGTTTTATTGTCTAGTTATAAAAATGTAGGTAATCAGAATGGATTTCTTTCCTAAAGCAACATGATTTCCAAAACACAACCTCATTTACTTGGCAGGGCGAGGTGAAGTGTTTTGATGCTTTGACCATTTAAGTATTGTTTTGTCTTGCTTGTTCATAATCCTACTAAGATAAGGAGAAAAGGTTCAGAAACTCAGGTAGGCCTTCAGTTTGTATGTTGACAACTCCACAAAAATTTATACTATCACTTTCGATTTGGTCCTTCATTTACTTATGCCAGAAGCAGACTGCTGCTTTTTTTTTTTTTTTTTTTTTTTTTTTTTTTTT